>QTSX02004618.1:0-46246 GCA_014839935.2 Entomophthora muscae | reverse complement strand
AAAATATTTTAAGTGCACAATTTTTTTATTGTTGATATTTCAGTTTTTTTATTAAAAATAAGTTAGGCTTGAAAAGTGTTGACATTGACACTTTTACATTGTGAAAACAAATTAATAAATAAATAAATTTTTAATAGTAAATGTAAAGGGAAAATTGGATTAAATCAATTTTTTATTAAGCTTAATATTAAATTGTTTCATGTCAAGATTTTGCGTTCTTGAAGAAGAGAGATCTTTTTTATTAAAGGGGTTGAACATTATTTTTTAGTTGATAAAGGTGAATCTGTATGGAGACAGATGTGCTTCCAAATGGTGTGGAGATTAATACAGCAACTGGCGGGGTTCTGTTGTTGCTGGAGCCAAGTAGAGGGAGAGTCCTGTGGTCAAGGGACTCAACACTGGCAGCTTTGGGCAGAGGTGGTTTGGCAGGATTCTGGAAGTATCAATAATATGCTCTTATTGGTACTTGACACTACTACTATTCAATTAGTAGTCATTTTGATAATTATTATTAGTCTGCCTTCCAAGATGTCTTAGAAGGGCTTTTTATAGCGTAAAAGGTGGTAGCCAGACTAGTGTCTAGCTGCAGATAACTCTTACTAGCTTACCTATCATCCCCAAGCTACTAGTTTCAACCCCCAGAGTTGAATTTAAACCCAAATAAAGTTTTGGAATGAGGAAAAATCCTATACTTAATTTTCCCTCTTCAGCATAAGTTTCTCCTTGACTCAGCTGCAACCAACTAAGTTGACATCCATTGGGCAGGGTCCTATCTTGTGCTCAGTCTAATACACACTGCGCACGGGCAGTCCTCTGTCCCATTTCTCAGTAAAAAGGATGTTGTAATACTCTGCCTTTATTCTATCTGTCAGAAATGTGTCTGCTTTTGGAATCCCAAATGGCTAGCACTTAATTATAGAAGCTTCTGGATTGACCAATGACCTGTAACCCAGAATGTCTCAGGTATCTTCCATATTGCAAACTATAATAGTCTTGATATATTTTTGCTGTATTCCTGAATAAATGTCTTGCATCTGGCAGTGACCTGTCTATTGGTAACCCTATTGACAAAGATATGGTTCAGTCAACCCTGATAAATCAGGATTTCCTGACATGTCAAAATGGCCACAATTTGTTGTATTTTATGGGTTCACACCCCTGAACACTTTAAAAAATGGGAATTAAGCTAGCGCAACTAGCAAGAAACATAGTAGTTTTCAATTTTCAAGTTAACAGTGGCCATTTTGACAAAGTGTTGACATGGTCACTGTCAACATGGGTGCTGTTGCCTCCAGGATGCCCTTGTCCTGGTGAGAATCTATGGATTTTCAGCACCACCAGAAAAGCTTTTCTCAATTCCCACCTCACTATATTTTCATTGTCTGGATGAAGAAAATATTTTAATAAAGGTGTAAACACTGTATATAGTGTGAAAGAGGAGACAGTGCACCACCTACCTTACCAGGTAGTGACAACTGACAAATTCACTATTGCAAATAATTATTATTATTTTCTACCCAACTTATATATTATAGCTTTGTTTCTCTCTTTATGTATTTTTATTTTATTTTTAAGATCCATTTCAACATTTTTATTTGAGTAAAAAATTGTATGACACAACACAATATATAACTACACATGCATTTATATATTATAAGTTTATTTATTGATTAAATAAACATTGTATTACATATATTGAGAACTTTACATAATTTTATACATTAGTTTTAAAAGCTATGATGACAAGCAAAAATAATTTGAATTTAAACAAAATAAATCAGATGTAAACAAAATTAAAAATAGTTAAATCTATTATAAATTAATATACATTTGTTTTTTAATTTTGTTTACATCTGATTTATTTTGTTTAAATCCAAAGTATTTTTGCTTGTTGCCATAGCTTTTAAAACTACTATAAGATTTATTTTTTATATTATTTTTGATGTGAGGATTATATACAAATATAAATCACTTCATGGTCAAGTGCTTGAACATACTGTAGATTCAGAACCTGTTGAGAAAAATGTGGGATTGTCAAATTCTTTTGCATGGACTCACAAACTTAATGGATTAATTTTCATCCCAAAACAACTTACTTTTTTATATAAAAGGATGAAAAATATTCCAGTAAGTTGGTGAGTCAAAACAAAAGAATTTGACAATCCTGCATTTTTCCCAACATGTTCAGAATCTACAGTATATCATATTTCATAATAAATAATTTTTGAATAGAATAAGAAATTGACACCACTTGCTATGTCTGACACTGTTTTATTAGTATATGATTGGCAACTTATATATATATAAACAATAATATATTTAAACAGAATTAAAAATAAAAGACAAAAAACATACTGTAGATTCAGAACCTGTTGGGAAAAATGTGGGATTGTCAAATTATTTTGCGTAAACTCACCAACTTATTGGAATATTTTTCATCATTTTATATAAAAAAGTCAGTTGTTCTGGGATTAAAATTACTTCATTAAGTTGGTGTTGTGAATTGATTGGTTAAAGTAGCCTTCACTGTAACGTACATTGATCCATTAAGCTTGGTGAGCAAGGGAGTGATGGTACTCTTGCACTGGATGATAGGTAGTCCTATTGATCAACTAAGTTTCACTTCAAAGTCATATTAACTAATGATCATCCAATCATTAGGTTAATAGTGAGCTAAGCCAACAGAGGATCCTGGCTGTAGAACAGAGGATCCTGGCGCTCTGAGGCTCCTATTAATCCCTCAATAGCTATATAACTCTCTCCTTGAATTATGAATAAAGAATTAAAATTATATTAATTATAATTTTATTATACATATTAGGCTGAAGAACTATCTTAGCTTAGTCTTTAATAATAAATAGGTTGTAATTGAGTTAAGTGTATACAGCAAACCACCACACCATAGCTGAAGTTACGATGTTTGGTAAGTTTATGCAAAAGAATTTGACAATCCCAAATTTTTCCCAACAGGTTCTGAATCTACAGTATAGTTTAATGAATCAATAGGGGGAACCCCTTTTAATTAATTGGATGGTTCTCAAGGCCCAGAGGAATATATTATTCATAATGGGCGTAAAACTTTGACACTGTCTCTTCTGAAAGAGTGTAGTCCTGATCTTCAGCAAATGAAATAAGGTATTGTGCCCAGTTGAAGTGATATGCTTGAAAAATTGCTTAGCCTCACAAAGTCCTTATCAATTGGGTTTAGGAATGAGGAATACACCAGAAGAAATAAGGGGCACATAGACCCTATAGCCAATTGTTGTTGGCCAATTGTCTTGCCTGTCTCAATTGTTAGGAATTCCTCAAAAATAACTTTCACCTTGTGGAGATCAACATTATAAAATACAATAGTTTTGGTAAACCCTGGGCTAGTGCGCCTGAGATGCTCTTGAACTAATCATAGAAACAATAAGAAGGTCCTTCTATTATGAAATCTCTTGATTATTTGATGCATCTCAATCCATTTTGAATCAATGAGTGCCATCATTAAGTAATTGGTTGTGCAGACTGATTCATGTCAAGATATTAGTCATTGGCATCTTTAGGCACATATCTATATACATTGTACATAGATAGTGCAAAAGCTGCTATGTTGATATAGTAGAACTTGAGTATTCCTCTTTCTCTGAGATCAGTTTATGCTGTAGCATATTTTCACCAGGTCTCAATATTACTGGGCTATTTCAGTTATAGGGAAATACACCAGTTTTTTCAAAAACAAACTGGAAACACCTGACTAAAAAGTAGCAGAATTGAATTTAGGCCTCTATTCCCAAATTGGACTTGACTATAGTCTGTATATTTGCCATTTCAAGATGAAAATCTCAGTTAATCCACTGGCAGATGGCCCGTTTGTGCTCCTTGATGAGCAGGGTTGATAGGTGCTTGGGGTTCTCTATTTGGGGAATTTATATGTGTTGGGATACCAGTTGTATAATTTGCTGATTTTTTATCCACTTCAACAATACCTTTAGCCTTCTTGAGGCCATGTATGCCATGTATCAACTTGATAAGAATAAGGTTTTTTATGTTGGGAACAATCTTCTCAGTCAACCTTTTTGGTACAGATAAATTGAGATCCTGTACAGTACCTGGCATGTAAGGCATAGGCACCTTGTTGTAGAAGTCAGTGACCTTTTTCAACACATGTTGCCCCTCTCCAGTTCTATAAAATTATGACTCTTTATCATTGTCTTGGTCACCATTGCTCACATAGAGCTTATAGCTAGTGTCAATTACTGACTGAATCTTTATTATAATACTTACTAGAACATAGCCCTGACAGTCAGCATGCTCAAATACCAAAGAATTAAGCTCAAACTCCTTGTTGTTTGCTATTTTAGACCTGAAAACTTTGGTGGCTTTCTTTGTAGATTAGGCACAATGATATTTATGTTCCTCTTTTTCCTGACCTGTGCTTTCTGAACAGGTTGTTGTATGTGTGCAACCTTGATATTATCCACTGTCCCTTTGCCTTCTTCCAGAGTGGGCACATGTTTTGCAACCACTTGGTTTTTTATTTGCAGGAACAAACCAACCACATTTCACACCAGCTGCATTGAAGTCCTGCTGGTGTGCCCCTTTCATTTTACTATAGGATGAGATCCCAAATCAGGCTAAATTAAGCCACATCCCTTGTTTTGAAGCCTAGTTTTTATCTGAATTATCAGGGAACCAACCTTGGGTGGCTGGTCCATTGTTTTCTGAGAACTCATGGCCGCAATTTTTGCAGGCTGAGCCCAACACAATATTGGTGCTAACTTAATAAGGTAGGATTTTGAATTGCTTATCCAGGACTATGGGCTGGCAGTCAGGATTATAGTGTCAATCACCCCAGTTAGGGTGATGTGCACTATCCCAAACAGCTTATTGGTGTAGTCCAGGAGAATCTCAGAAGCTGGATGTGGGCATTGGTTTTGGAGTGACTGGTGGTTCCATGTTCAACTGGTATGCAGACGGGGAGATGTACTTATCTCTGAATAGCCTGGGCTCAGTTGCTTGCCAAGGACCTTGTCTATTATATATAGTCAACAATTTTATGTGGGCTAAGGGATCTTGCTCCATTATCTTCTCAAGAGTATATTCTCTGCATTCAGGCTTTAAAGGGTATTCTGTAAAGTGACAGGACCAAATGGGGTGCCTGGCAGACAATAAACTGCGGGTGGAGAGGCAGGCAGGCCAGAGGATCTTGAACTGAACTGATAAATAGCAAAGATAAAATAGGGTAGTAATTGAGAATACCAATGTCTTATAACCTTTTTATTTAAAAATGGCAATAAAGTCTTAGTGTGGCATCCATGGGTCTATATAGGACCCCACCACCAAACTTTATATCTATCATGTGAGGCTCATCATAGGATCAGGAAATATGAGGTTGGGTGGCCAGGACACCCGGTTTTGGAGCGGCAAAACAGCACTATTGCTGGGAGGTTGCACATTGGCTGGATTTTCATGAAAGATTGCTTGACCCTTCTGTTCTTGAGCCATGGTCATAAGGGCGGCCTTCAGGTCTGTGTTTTCCTCTGATGATGAATTGTGATTGGTCAACTGGGTAGACTTTAAACTCATGAAAATAATGGTAGGGATTTTTTGCCTCTATTAGGCAATTTGTCTTGTCTTCTGTTGGGAACTGTGGCTTCCAAGTTTTGGCTTGTATCTTCATTCTGAAAGGTAAGAGCAGCCTCAGCTCAGGGGGACTTGACCCCAATAAAATGTGGGCAGCTGGCTCCTTGGTCCTTGGGGTCAGCAGCCCACAAGTGGTCAGGGCCAGGGGTTGAACCCTGCCCTTGGGCCTGGGTTTCAAGGGGAGAGAAATTTTCAATCCTGACATGAATAAAGCTATCTGATTATAATATACACCAACCAGCTTCCTGATTATAGTCTTTTATATCTAAGTTAGCCATTTTTAGGTTTACACAGACCATTATAGAGACAGTAAAACAGTTTCTGACCAATTTCTCCAGATCTCACACCAGATCAGGACACACATAACCTTTTATGATTTATGGTTCAGATCTTGCATCATGTTTTGATAGCTGAGCATCAGGCTTGCATACATCTAATTCTGTACAAGAGCTGATTGACCCTGTTTGATGGTGAGTTGCCATTCTGTGATGCTCCTGGTTTGGTTTCAACTGCTGCAGCTGAGGGGGCTCCCTCACCAATTTACATCCCAGGCATACTGCACCAAAGGGCAACCAGAACCGTTTTCTGGCAGCCCCATGTATCTTGTACAACATCCCGGTTATTTTCCCCTCAAAGTCTCAGCCATCTGTTCTCATGTTGGGTCATCCAACCCATCAGCCCCCAAATCCCTGTTGGTAGAGTGTATGCTCCATGCTGATCCTTGGATCCTATTTGGATCCAAGTTACTGCTACAGAAGTAACAGTTTCAATCCCCTGGATGGGAATCAAACCCGCTCCCAGTCACTAGGCAGGGGGAGCGGGTGGCAGGAATTTGCTCACACCTGGATTTGCTTCAAAAAGAAAATATCCAGGTGCAGGAATCATTCCCGCCCTGCCATCAGCTGTGGGGCTGTCCTGGGCCCCAAAAGCTATGCCCAAGCCTTGGTGGGGTTGGCTGGGTCTGGGCAGTCTAGATTTAGCTGCCCAGGGCTCCCAGTTTAAGCCCACTGTCAGGAATATTCCTGACACTTACAGTTGTGTAATCAATAAACTGTCACCCGCTGCCAACGTGAAGGCGCCTGCTGCCACTGAGCAGACATCCACCACCAACATACAGACATCTGCCTCCATAAAGCAGATACACACTGCCATCATGCAGAAGCCCGCCATAACCAAGCAGTCACCTGCTGTCAGCATGCAGACACCCGCCGCCACCAAGAAGACGTCCACCCCCACCGCGCGGGCCCCTGCCATCCACACGCAGAATCCTGTCATAACCAAGCTGTTGCCCGCCGTCAACTTGCAGGCACCTGCCGCCATCAAGCAGGTGTCCACCGCCACCATGCAGAGGCCTGTCACAACCAGGATGTTGCCTGCTGTCAACGTGTAGGCCCCCGCTGCCACTAAGCAGATGTCCACTGCCACCGCGTGGGCCCCTGCCACCACCACACAGAAGCCTGTTACAACCAAGCTGTTGTCCGCCGTCAACTTGCAGGCACCCACCGCCACCAAGCAGGCGTCCACTGCCACCAAGCAGATGTCCACCACCACTGCGCGGGCCCCTGCCGCCACCACGCAGAAGCCTGTCACAACCAAGCTGTTGCCCACCGCCAACATGCAGACACTCGCCGCCTTTAAGCAGATGCCCACTGCCACTGCACAGGCGCCCACCACTCTTGCCAGCCCCACCTGCAAGCAATCCTCAAACCAGGCACCCATGGGCCAGCCTGCCACCTGTCAGCCTTTGCCCTCCCATGCCAGCAGGCCAGTCCCCATCCACTCCTTTGAGAAATAGCCAGATTGGGAAATCAGGAAAGACAATTTCCCCAAAGCCAAACTTGGGAGGAACTGCTGCCCAATTTGGGAGCCTACCAAATGGGGAATGGACTGACAGGCTATCCAACAATGGAAATCATGCACCAAATTTAGTAAATGAATTTGGATGCATGAAGAAGACCAAACTTGCACTATGCCAATGCAAACTTGGGTCCAGCCAAACCTTCTCAATTGCCAGCCACCCAAGCCAATCCAGAAAAGGGAATAACAGATGCAACTCAGACTCTTGGTTCCCCAATTCTATGCCTTCCAATAATCATGCCTTGCAGGTCCACTAGTATAAATAAAGACAAACCTCTCAATGATAGTTTGTGCTATCATTGAGAGAATATCCTCCTCAATATTATCACATTAATCAATCCTTTACCCAGGCTAAGCAAGTAACCTTACTAAACCCATTACCCCTCCCCAAGTCAGAAGATGAACTACGTCATCTTCACAGCTGTCTTGACAGCTTACCTTGGGATAGGGGGCCACCAGCAAACCAATTCTCAGTTTGGTCCTGAACCACAGGGACCAAAAGGGATATCGTACAATGAGCCAACTCATCTCAAATCAATGGTTTTGAACCCATGGACACTCCTGGCATCATCTCTCCCAACTCCCACCTTGGCTATTTATGTGATCCCTGCAGCTACGCTACTGTACCTTGCTGTCAGCCTTAGACAATGCAACATCCTTGCCAAAGCCTTCTGTCAGGCAGTCAACTTCTATCCAATTGTCTACGCCTTGAACAGCTTTGAGCTGCCTAACCTGCCATCTTATGTTACTAAAGTTTTACCCTCAATCCTTGGGTATTACACCCACCCTCTATTTATTAATTTGGGGTTCCCAGTTGGGAACCCTTTTTTAATCACACTTCCCAGCCTCAAAAATGCTTGCTGGGCCAGCCCAAATTTTGCAATCAAATTGGGGATGACCCCATGACTCTTGCAACCAACCTTGCCACAACCATTGACCATCCAGGCAAAGACAGGCCACCAGCAGACCAAGCAGCTGCTCCTGAAGACCTTGAAAATGTTAACAAGCCAACCAGCCAGACAACATAACATAATAGGCCCAACCATGCCACCCAGGTAGCTCAAGAAGAATGCCCAGCAGCAAAAGCATGTGAGTGGCTATATAAGCCAGAAGAATCAGTGAGATTCTATATTGTCATCCTTACCAATAAAGTTTTATAGACCTTTGGTTCCCTAATCTAGGTCTGTAGCTATTTCTGATCCTCTGCCATCTTCAGTCGCCCAGATACCAGAGCTCAACCTCAGGAGTTGACCATCAAGCCCCAGCTGGTGACCTGGAAGCGCCTGATTATTACTGCCCCCCGACACCAAGTTCAGCCCTGTACGTTTCATTGAGCATCACCAAACCCCAACCACAGACCCTGGACTTTGGAGGGCCTGCAGTGGTACACTGTCCAGATGTTCCCAAGGACCCCTATCAAATCATCTGTGACAGCAAAGAAATCACTATATACCCTTTGATATTTGATCAGGAATCCAACAGCCTTCCTGCCTACCTGGTTGCAATGGAGCCGCCATTGACACCCAGACCAACTATCCCAGCCCCTCCCAATTTGGATGCCGCTGTCCAGAGAAGCCAGCTCCTGGGAGCGCTATACCTGCCACTCACTGGGTCAATCAATTGGTTCTGCCTTGCCGGTGGCTGTACCATGGGCCGTGGCGGGGAAGGCCCTTCCCTTCCTGGTAAAGTTAGGTCTCATTGTCTGATGGGCCATGCCGGGACCTGCTTCTCCCTTGCCTGATGGGGCAGTGCAATACTCTTGGTATCCTGACAGCCGCCCTATTGGCTGTCATGGCTGTACTGCAGATCAATTCTAGCTGGGCTTTCTGATGCTTTTGGCCCCTGTGGAGCCTCTTGGTATTGTTTTGCCCTCCCTGGCTATCACCTCTGGCTATTCAGTCCTGGGTCCAGCTCCGGCAACCCATCTTCAGGTTTGCTGGTGGTGGAAGGGAGGGGAGCTAAACCAACTATGCTTGGCTTCTACCCCGGAAGAAGGTTCCACTGGGATGCCGTCCAGTGGAGCACTGGGTGGCCGCTGGGAGGGAAGTTCACAGGAGGGTAGGAGAAATTTGGGGAAGAGTGGTGTCCACTCCCACCAGCAGTCTGTTAAAAAGTAACCCAGACCCGCCCCCAGAGGCTGATGAATGCAACCAAAGAGGAGACTTGGGGGGGAGGAACTTCAGCAGGAGGCCAGCCAAGGGGGCTACAGCCGCTACAGGGGGAGGGTTACCCTGCAACCCAGCTATAGAGAAGAGGCCCCGGTTTTCAGAGGTGAGGCTTTCTACAAGGGGCTCTCCAGTTGACAGCTGGCTGCAAGTTCTGCCCAGCAGATCATACAGCAGGCCAAGAAGTTTGGCAGGATCTCCCCCACAGGAACAGCAGAGGTGGGCAGCTGGGGCCACAAATCTGGAGAGGGGGCCCACAAGAGAAACATAACTGGGATACAGCAGGGCCAGATCTTTTGAGATCCCCTAAAGTTGCAGGGCCCAGGCAATCGGGGAAGATAGCTGGATAGAAACCCCAGAAATACAGCCCTTACATGTCTTCCTTGACTTTGGTACCAGTGCTTAACAGTAGAGACCAGGAGCACTGTGGGGGAGGCTCTATCCGCCAGATTGGTGCTGCCAAAGCCAGGGTCCACTCCCATCCCGCCAAACCCCAGCTTTGGATAGGCTTTGGTTAAGGTATCTGACCAGGAATCTGGGACCAGAACTGCAAGCAAAAGTGGGCCAGGTAAATTAGCACTTGGCCGGCCAACTGCAGATCCAGGCACTAACAGCAGGGAGCATGGGGAAGAAGGATAAAGGCAAGGGGGATTAACCCCCTTACTGGAATTTCTAAAGAGAGATTCCAAGATCAGGGGACCCAGGAAATAACCTTTAACCCTTTTACTGCAAACAGACAAGCAGGGACCCTGCAAGGGCCTGCCTGCATTTTTGAGCAGGCCCCCCATTACAAGGCACAGAGTTGGGGAGGATCTGATTGGCCGCTGGATATAATTTTCAACCCTGGATCAGGGGGCTGGAGATCCTGTCAATAACTTCCAGAAAAGCTTCTGATTGGATATGAATGTAGCCATTGGTTGGAGATGAAGATCCCTTGAGCTTAGGGCCAAGTTGAGCAACAGTGGGATGGGACCTGGTTGGGGTGAATCTGCTGCAAAAGGGGGTGTTCCCAGGCCAAGAAGCAGTCCAATTCAAGCAGGGCTTCTTCTATAATCAGGGTGGCAAACCAAGGTGGCACAGTGGGGACTTGGGAAGGATATGCCAGGATCAATCTCTTACCAATTGTGTGAACCAGGCCTCCTAAAGCATTCAGAGGTTCAGCAGGATTCTGGGAAGGTTTCTCAGTCCATCTGGGAAAAATGGGGAAGCCTAGGGCTAGGGTGGAGTAAATTTACATGTAGATCTTGTTTATGACCCAGAGCCCAGTTTTTGGATCTTTGTAGCCCCCGACCATTTTTTTTAAAAAAAACGTAGCAGCCCCAATTAAATGGATGGGTGGCTCTTGACAATAGATTTCCAGCTCCAACCAGTTCACCTGCCCACTTGGAATAGGCTGGCACAGCTTGAAGCTTTCCAGGCCCCCACAGGATCCCCTAACCCAAAATTTCCAGACAAAGTGCCAAAGATTGGTCTAGTTGAGAAAGGGCTGAACCGCAGATGCAGTTTGAAATCTGGGAGAAGGGTTCAGCATCTTCTCTGCGGGTTGCAGACAGAATCCAAGAGTTCCCCAACTTTTGCCTCTGTTGGGATGGTAAACCAGATATAATCAGAGGTTGTGGGTTCCTCTAATGTGGAGGATCGGAATTTCCATCCAGAATCTAGTATCGCTTAGCTTAGCATCTGGAGGAAAGATCAGGCTGAAACCAAGGGGTGGCAATTTAATAATGAATCAATGAATATGATATAGTCAACAAACCAACTCTAACCCTTTAAACAAGGCTTGGGTCTGAAATTTTACATGTTATTTGCTTTAAAATTAAAAAGGCAACACATCTTATCCTGCCCATCAATGTAGGGCATACAGTCCTAAACAGACCTCTGCCAGTGAAAAGTAAGGCTGTGATTCCAATAAAATTGGAGCCTGCCCAACCTTGTAGGGTAGGGCCAGATTTACTTTGGGTGGCTGCTCTGTTATAAAGCAGTCATTGGAGCAGATACAAGGGACCCTAGCTGGAATGCTTGTGTTTCTGATTGTGGCTCATGTAGGTTGGACTTACAAGGCTACATCTTTTCAACCTGGATCCAACTCTACAGAACTGTTGGTTTAACTTGGATAGCCTTCTATTAGGAGTTCATCTGGTTTTAAAATAAGTGAACCCATATCAAGGGGTGGAATTGCTTCATCTAGATACATTTTCAATTGGGGTGATAAATTTTAGGGTAGTACACGGGCTGGATCAGATCTCCAACCGCCCATCTAGCTCTATTAAATTGTGCTGCAGCTTTAACAGGTTGACAAGTATCAAAACAGCAGACTCAGTCCACCAACAAGGTTCTGACTAAGCGGGTTTATGACCCACAACCCGACTTCCCAGTGACCTGTAGCCAAACTAGGAAGCCAACTAAAATGACTAAATTCAACAACCTGAACAGATGATGATCCCTTGTGGTGGATACCTCAATTTAGGGCTTGACTCCTTACCAGGATCAAGCCACCCCCTTCACCATCCAGCTGTGTGATCAACACAATCATGTTCCTGTTATCCACGATTCACAACAGCTATATAATGACTATCTCTCAATAAAGAATATTATCTAGCTTCCAAATATTTTCCCTTTGTAACTCTTTTAAAACAGCACAGTTACGACACAAGCTTGTATCTTGAAGGAGATGGTGGCATGAATTGAACTGTGTAAATATTTGTAAAAAGTTATATACCCTAGTCATTTCTCAGAGCTACAGTGGCCCAAAAAAATACCCAGCCAGCATCATTTTAAAGAAAAAAAGTAAATTTCAATAAATGAAATTTGCTATAAAAAGTATGAGCAGATGCACCGCAGATTTTTACACAAGTATGGTATATAAAAACGTGAAAATAAATAAATAGGAAGAAAAAATAAAAATATTTCAAAAATATGAATATTTAATATAAAATAATAATAGATTTCAAAGCTGAACATACTATGGACTTAGTGCTTTGTAGGCCAACCTTTGGCTTCAATCACAGCAGCAAGTCTTCTGGGCATAGAATGGACTAGGTTCTTTAAAGTTTCCATAGGAATTTCTTCCCATGCTTTTGCCACTCCAAATTTAAGATCCATAATGGATTGTTTAGAGGTTTTTGGCAAATTGGATTTGACAACATCCCAAAGATGTTCAATGGGATTTAAATCTGGGCTTTGAGGAGGCCAATCCTAACAAACAATGTGTTTATCATCCAAGTATTTTAAGGCTTTCTTGGATTTGTGGATAGGAGCATTATCTTGCATGAAGATATAACTGGCCGGTTCTTGCAGATCGTTTATAAATGGATGGAGATTTCAATCAAGGATTCTTCTGTAAACATCAGCATTTACCTTCCCACTGATTGGCTGGATTGCCCATCTTGTGTTGGCTGTGAAACAGCCCCAAAACATGACACCCTGGTGTCCATTTTTAACAGTGGGTTTTAAGCACTCAATTTTGTAAGCTTCATCAGCTTTGCAATAGACAGTTTGGCGTCTCCTAGATCCACAGAGCTGAACTTTAGTCTCATCAGACTAAATCACCTTTTCCCAAAAGGATACAGGATAGTTAACATACTTATGAGCAAAGGCCAATCTTTTGGCTTTATTCTTTGGACTTATAAGAGGTTTTTTTCTTGCAACACGGCCATAGTACCCGAGTTCATGGAGTTTATTTCAAACAGTGGCCTCAGAGATATCAATTTCCAAGGTATTTTTGATAGTCTCCTTAATTTGAGTGGCAGTTATAAATTGATTTTGCTTAACTATTCTGACAATAGACCGATCATCTTGAGCAGTAGTTTTTTAGGATGACCTGATCTCAGGCAATTTTTCACTGAGTTAGTTTCCTGGAACTTGAGGTAAATTTCTTGGGCAGTTTCTTTGCCAATCTTGAGTTCCTTGGCTATCTTTTTATAGGATAAACCCATTTCCTTAGCTTGTATAACTTGACCACAAATAAACTCAGGTATTTCTCTTGTTTTAACCATGTTTTCTGTGCAAAAGATTCTCTAGCCCCAATTTTATAATCTAGGTAAGTTTGAATAAGAGGTGTTGTCTCATATTTGTTTTAAGTGCTTTAATCTACTTAAAGGCACAGCTCTTATTATTAAATATTTTTGAATTTTTTTAAAATTTTCTTCTTATTTATTTGTTTTCCCGTTTTTATATACCATACTTGTGTAAAAATCTGTGGTGCATCTGCTCATGCTCTTTAAAGCAAATTTCATTTAATGAAATTTACTTTTTTCTTTAAAATGTTGCTGGCCAGGTATTTTTTGGGCCACTGTAAGTAGAAGTGGGGCTAGCTGTCCTGATCTATTGGGCTATTACGGCCATGTATATCGAGCTCAAACCCGAGTGGTTTGACTTGGTGAAGATTGAAGCTGGTGGGCCTTACGGTGTAGGGACTGCAGATATGTAACTGTACATTTTTTATTCGACGCGATGAGACTTATCTGGTGGTCTGTGCAAATGGTAATAGTTGATTGGTGGAAGGCATGCAAATAGGAGTGATACTATATCATAATTCACAAGGGATGGTTTAAACAGGGTGCTTCTGCTGGAGTTGAGAATCTATTTCGAATCGAAGGATAGGTACTGCGCTTAGTTTTTCTTGCATGGAAATGACGCAATTTGATTGACGTGCTTAAATTATGTACGTCTTCATTTAACTTTGGTGATGTAGTTAAATTAAAATACTGGAATCATCACATGACTTTAATAAAGCCATCGTCCCCCACGATAAAATTACGTCGCAGCTGTTCAGAGATGTGATATATTACATTACGTCAAAAGGTTAAACTGTTGGTGCAATTGATTGGCTGCAGTATATCGGCCAATCAGATGGTTTTGCGTGGCAAGGGATGGATTCTAAGATAGCATATGGGATTTATTAATGGATGGGCTATGTTTTAAATGGAGAGTTTCCTAGCAGCGACGATAGTTCTTGCATCAGTTTTGGGTTATTTGTGATGCCATGGGCAGCTTGATTCATAATTTCGGGTGGGATTTGATTGGATAGGGCTCTTAGGTTTTCCGAGAGGTTCGGGTTGGCGCCAGGACCAATGAGGCCTCTCGCCATTGCCAGGTACTGCAGGCCGGGGATCTTTGTTCCTGGCTAAGATGGTTAGGAATGAAAGGCAAATGGGTTACCGGTATTGGGCAATCGATGTCGACGTCGTTATCAAAGGCGGGCAGATTGACGGGGACGGCAACCACCTTGACAGAAACGGTGACGGTGTATTTGATTTTGATTTGAGACCTTGGCTCGTTTAAGAGACCACACTTTGTGGCAATGTAGAAGAGAGTGTCTAGGTTCTTGTCCTTTGAGGCAACGTAGTCAACTTGAATCGGGAAGAGGAGCTCAGTTTCGGATTGCTTGGGGATGAAGACATCTCGCATCTCTCCCTCTCCCAGTTGAGTGGAAGAGGCTTCTGGCAGATGCCCCTAACGATTAGAAATGATCCATGCTTTGCTTACCTTTGCTTGAATCTTTTTTAGAGTGGCACCAACATAGTTTGGGTTCTTGACCATAAACCTGAGACGCAGGTTGAAACGAAAGTTGGACAGTTCCTTCATTTCAAACGCAGTCGACTTGTCTTCGGGCGGTGCCACGCCCTTGAAGTCGATGCTTGGGGCACGTGCCCACAGCAGGAAGGCAACAACAGAGCCCACCGCCAACGCCAGCACTCCAAACACTAAACAACAGCAGCTTCGCTTCTTGCCCATTTCCATTTGCACCTCCCCACCCACCCTCTTAAATGGGATCATCCATGCCTGGCTTGGTTCCAGAACGAAATCCCCAATGCGGATCTGAATTTGTGACTTTAGCTCGCCAAGCATCTGTTTTCAAATGGCATTTATTAAACCGGCACTTGTACCATTCCAAACTATGAAAACGGAGGTTCCAAACCCACTCGTCATTCGAATAAATTGCTGCATCGCGTTTCATACCCAGAGATCCTCTTGGATCTGCGATGGAATTGTTACACCTTTTAATCAACTTACTCCATCGTAAATTCATCCCAAGAGTCGAACCCGCAACCTTTACCAAGCCATCACTCCCCATCAACTACAGTAAAATACATATACATCCACAGCTATTGACAAACCAGGTATCCAACTTCAGTTCCATAAACATCACTTCCCATACTAAATCCTCAACTGAAAATAAGTCCAAGACGAACTTGTACATCCTCTAAACCCTAGCATCAAACCAATCCTGCCATCCCCACCAGCAGGGATTGGACAAATTAACGATATTAATTCAACATTTTTAACGCGGCTGGTGTTGCAGCTAAGCGGGAGTGGGTTAAGACTGAACCAACCCCACTCTTTGGGATATGACGACCCTATCGCAACCTGATACTTTTAAAGGAACAGATGATCGGTCTCAAAGAATGGAAGGCTGGCGAATAAAAAGCAGGCTTGAATTAATCAAGGAAATTCATGTCCGAGCTGGATCGGAATGCCGGCCATTAGGGATACTTACCACATACAACCCATATTTAAATGGGTTAGAATGATTATCTGTACTGTGGATCTAGACCCTGCCAGGAAAGATGCAGGTTTGCCAAATCTCAACAACCACATCTCAAATCTTAAATGCCACCAGCTCAACCAGGCCAAACCCAAAATATTTTAATAAAACCAACCATCCCATCCTTGATATATCCAAAATTCCAAACCCCATCAAGGAACGAGGGAAACATATCAGAAATACGGGATCCCTATGTACGATTCGATCCTACCCACTTGAAGCCAGCATGGTTAACAACCCCAAAGATGCATCCTTATCAACCCCATCTCAAGCATCAGATCCAGCGATTCAAAGTAAACTTGATCCCCAGCTCTATTCTACAGCCGCTAGAGTTTAGATGCATGATGTTCATCAAGCTAGACATTGCCGTAACCTTGCTGGATTAACATAGCTACCCCTGGAAAACATTTAGAAACTAGATAGTTACCTTTATTGAGATATCAGAGATCATATCGCTGGGGCGAACTGCTTAGGAGGACCAAGGTTTCCGCTGACCAATCATTTGGATGGGTAGGTGGCAGCTTGATCCTACTGGCGAGCGGAGCGCTGGATCAAATTGCCGCTGGGTCAAGGTTGTTATCGGTCCTTGTTTCCTTGTCTGGTAACTCAAGTTGCCTTCCATGTTTGGCTTCAATTACCAGGATGGTTAGGTCAGACGGTATAGGGTCTCTTGTGCAGAACTTTGCTGGGGGCTGACCCTGAAGTTTTGATACTGTGACGCTCCTGCTCCTGGGGGGTCACCAATGTATGTCCTGGGACAAAGCCAGGGACTGCTTGGGTTGGGGTGACATCCTCAGGGATACCAGTTCTATGGAAAAGAAAAAAGATAATCCTTGGATGATTCCAAAAAGGATAATAGGGGTTGGAAAAGTCTTTCTTAACACAGAAAAAAGATCCCCTTGGAAACCTTCTGTGATATAACCTTTTCTGGGTCTTGCCCGCGTTGTTGCACTGCTTCTGATTGGAAACATTATGATTTCCCATTGCTCTGGTGTTCTTTTGACCAGCCACTCCTTCAGCAAGGACTCCTGAACACTTCAGAAGGCACCTGACTACTCCAGAACAGCCAGATGTGTAACTATCAGAATGCAGATTAAGCACCTAACAAGGTTCTTGCTCCCAGCCAGAAGATTTTTTGAAAAAAAACCTCCAGCTTTTGAGACCAGCCTCCTTCTTATAGCACCTCATTCCTGATGTTTCTGCCTTCATAATGGCTGCCTTCAAAATCTTAAGCTATTGGCACTCATGTCCTCCTCTAATAAAACAAGCTTATACACTTACTCCCTCAAAGGCTTAAAGTATTGAACCACTATTTTCTTGATCATGTTTTAAGCTTTTGGATTTCAAACAATGATATTCATCAGTAAACATTCCCTCAGCTCAACCAATGACTGCAGTGTTGAAAATTCACCATCTCTTAAGTTCCACCCCAACTCAGCTGGGGAACTGATCCCCACTGCCCAAGCTGCTTGAAGTGTTAACACTTTGTCCACCAGAGCGTTAACTGGTTCCCTGTTTCAGCACCAGTCTTCCCTGAATTCACCCTCAATCATTTAAATGGTATAATACTATTTAAACTTTTCCTTGATCTTCTTAAAAGGTTTGCCCAGATCTTTACCCTCCTAATAAAATCCAGGGAGAACCTCTCACCAAACCAGCTTTGTTTCCTGCTCTCATAGGGATATCCCTTCATCTATCATATAAAAACCCAAGGGAACCTCTTCCCTGCAACTTTCTCAACATTTCTCCTTGATTCTGCTGCTTCAACAAAATTGGGGCAGAACATTTCACCTCCTACTACCTCAGCAAATCAGTTCAGAGAAATGTTGGAGCACCTTCTCTAACATTTCCCCCAGATCATTCCAACTTCATTCTCATAGCATCTTGCATAGCTATCAAACAACTTATCAAGCCCTTACAGATGAGCTCCATCCTGGTTTCTCTTGGTAGTCCCCATAAGTCAACACCTCAGACTCAGGGAATAAGCCTTCACAAGTGAATCAACCTAGACTTGACCCCCATCAGTGACCTACACTTAAGTCATTGAAATAAAGCATATCTCATGAACTTCTGCTTTTTTACTTTCCCAAATGGTTAGTTTGTGATTTTAGGTGCAAAGTAACCCGCTTCACTTCCCAGAAACCTCTAAATCATTAAGTTCTACAGCTGTTCCTCTAGGCAGCCACCACAACAATGCTTCAGAGCTAACCATTCTTTGCTCAGCAGCTTTACAACCTTCTTAAGGCTACCCTGAATTAAAGGAAAGAGACAATTTACCTCCCACCTAGGTATAGCCATCTAACTAGATCCTCACCCCAGTTGGGATCTAAACTTCAGTGCTACATCAGTGCATTTATCCCAGGGCAGAACCCTAGCTGTATTCTCATCCCAGCTAGCCTCAGGATGACTATACCCCTTGATATAGCTACCTTGGGGTACATGGCTTCCCTATCCTTCCAAAGCACTAGCAAGGGGCCATCTTGCTAACACCCCAAGGCAAACCCCCCAAACCCCACCCACCTTGATTGAGCAAACCCCCAGCCACACCAGCTGGGAAACCAAAGAATACTCCCCTCTCCTGGGCAACCATCTCCACCTGGACAAGGTCTGGTTATGGCGGCAAACCCGCTCCATTTGTGGCACCTTGCAGGGGGAGCCTGAAGGATTAGGCCGTCTTTTCTGAAGCAACTGGCTGTAAATCCACCCAAACAGAAAAAAAGGGGTTGGGGATCCAAAGGTAAACAAAGGTACTCCTGCTAGTATGGTTATTGAAGTGATGGAGAGAGATATTCCTGGGTTAATGGGTTAGAATCTGGGACAATGCAGGGCCTTGCTGGGTATGAAGCAAGGTCATATACATTGCCGTGTAAGGGGGTTGGATTCAAGTTTACCGAATATAGTAAGGTAGGGCCTGATGATGGGAGTACCTTCAGTAACCCTGCTGAAAGCTTATTTTTTGAAATGGAAGGTGCCATTGTGTTAACCAAGGCTAGAAAAATTATGTGGAGAAGGGTATGGGCATGGGTTTGTTGGCCACTGAAGAAATTCTATATCTGGATCTTCCTGTGAGAGTATCTTGGCATATAAGAGGTTACACTCTCTTTAGATAAAAAAGGGCAACACCAAGCTAAATGCCTGTTGCCTGGCTAACTAAAGTTTAAAAAACAAGTAAAATTTGAATTTATGAAATTTAACAAATCTGAAAGAGAAAAAGGTCTACAAAAAATGGATTTGAACTAGGCTATAAAGGATCTTTGAGAAATTGGAAGCTAACTTTTTTAAGAAGCTTAAAAAAGAAAGATAAAATGTGCTGTGTATACACTTCTGGGAAGTATAATAAACAAGATAAAGTGAAAAATTAAGAAGTGAATGATACTTTATTGGATATGAATATAGGTTAATATATAGTATCATGGAAAGCCACATACTGTCCATGTATGTCATGGTAGTCATGGGGCTTATCTGAGTAATGTTCCTCTTAAGTCACAAGGCTTATTCAAGTTATGTTCTGCTTAGGATCTGGATTGTTGGATCCTTGTAATAGATGGCTGAATTATAGGATTGCCACTGACTTATTGATTAGTCAGTGAGCCATTTGGTGACTCATGTGATGAGCAACTTGGGGTGTTAATTCCCTGAGAGGGAGTAATCAAAGATGTTGTGACATATCCCCTGGTGTGCTGGAAGGTGGAACCTTGGGGATTTTATTGAGAGTGTTGGGGATATGGGCTTGGTATTGATCTAGTTTGGCGTTGGGAACAGGGAGTCTGGAGTTATGTTGAGCTGTTCTTGCTTTACACAGGTGGAGTTGGTTGTGGTGCATGCTCTTTAATTCAGTTCAAGTGCCAATTCCTTTGATGATGTAGGTATTGTTGGGGTTGACCTCCATGACAATGCCTGGTCCATGTAACCCTGGGTCCAACTTATGCTGATTGTGATTGACAACCCAGATTTTGTCCCCAACTTGGAATCTCTCTTGTTGCAATGAGATCACTTCCCTTTCAACCCTTTGGTGTTCCATTTTCTCTTGGTCTTTTCTGGCTTGTAATACGTTGGGGTCCCTGTTATCTGGCACCTTTCTTGGCAGAGGTAATTGTGGTCCTGTGGATGTACTAACAAGAGCGGGCTTTTGTCCATAGACGAGCTCATAAGGGCTTTTGCCTGTATTGTGGTTAACTCATGTTTTGCACACCATAAGTGCAGTTGGCAACATGTCAACCCAGGATTTTGTATTGTTGGCAGATAACTTGATGAGGGCATTCAAAATGGAACCATTCAGTCTTTCAACTCTTCTGTTTGCTTGTGGGTGATAGGGGCTGGCCATGGTATGTTTTATTCCTCTTTTAGCAAGGTAAATATTGGTATCAATAGCTTTAAGTTCAGTGCCTCTTTCTGTGATTAGGAGTTCATGTTTTCCAAACTTAGCTATGATTTCTTTGCCAATAATTGTCTTACATTGTTTCCTTTATGTTCTTTTGTAGCTTGTGCTACAGGCCACCTAGTTGCATAGTTGATAGCTATGATAATGTGATTTTTGCCTTTGTTGTTGCCGGGCATTGGTCCCACAATATCCAGTGACCACACTTTGAAAGGCTGTGTGATTGACATTGATATTATTTACTTGGGGTGCCCTGGAGTGGGCATACTTTTCACAGACTTTGCATTGGTCTAGTACTTTTGTGGGTTTCCTGCCCCCCAGTCCCCAAAGTGTGTCCTGGGTCATAGCCAGGGACCAGCTGGAAGGGGATGTCATTCTCTAGTAAGGGAAAATGTATCTCAGAAATAAGTATAGGGGTCAAAATGGTCTTTTATTCACTCTCAGAAGGAAGATCCCATTAGAAACCTTCTGGTATATGGCCCAGGGGGTCAAGGAAACAATATGGATTTGCCAATACTTGGAGTCCTCCAACAATATCTTGGACTCCTTTTACTTGGTCTTAGACACCTGCACCTTAGTCTTGGACTTCTGCTCCTTAGACTTGGACTCCTGCGCCGCGCTTAGGATCCAGCTCTTTATCTCAAGCTCAAGCTCCTTAATCTTGGGCTTTAGCTCTCTGTATAGCTTGAGTGACCGTGGTATTCCACTTGTATCAGTCCAACCAAGCTCCTGCTGACAATCAAAAGGCTTCCAAAAACCTCTTGGCAGAGACTTAAAAGACCCAGAAAAGACCCTGTAACTTTCCAGCTAGCCCCCTTCTTATAGTGTCTTTTTCTCAACGGTTCTGCCTTCATAATGGCTTTCTTCAAAAGCTTAAACCATTGCTGCTCACTTTTTCCTATAATAACTTAAGCTTATATACTTACTTTCTCAAAATCTTAAAGTATTAGTTCACTATTTCCTTGCTTGTACTTTAAGCTTTTGGCTTCAAACCAATCATTCTCATCAGGAAACCTGCCAGAACTCAACCAATGAATGAAGAGCACAAAACTTGATCATTTCTTGTCAGGGAATTTTCCCCTGACTGCATGAATTGTATAGGAACCTTGGGAACAAACACCAAAACAAAGAAAGCCTGAAATCAATTTTTTGATACTAATTTTAGTTCTGGGGTTGACCCAGACAGGGATCAAACCCAGAACCCTAAGGTTAATTCAACTGTTAGTTTAATGAAGATAGTTTGAGTTAAATTACCTATTTATAATGAATGGATTCATTCAACAATGATTTCCAACTTTTGTTTTGCTTCTGGAAACGTTAATAAGCCACCTAGAGACGTCACTTACCACTCAAACAATGATTGGCTGCAGCTATCCTGGTTAACGCTCTTGGAACCACTCTTAACACTTCAGTGTTAAGCGCTGTACTTGATCTGCCCTCTTATTTCCTTGATCCACTGCTTAATTGCACTTCAACTTGTGACTGTTCCTACATTTTACTTGTCCAAATATATAATTCTATATAGTATCCTGCCATTTATTGATGTACATTTAAAACAGGTATCAATTTCAGTCATGAAATCAATGAAATTTCCTGGTAAATCCCCTCATTTCCAATGATCCCCTTATTTTGTTCCAGCCTCAACTTTGAAGGTATTTAAGTGATCAAATCTTACTATTATTACTTGTTCCAGCAATAAAGACTTTATCCTACACCTGATACTCATTTACCTTCTGATAACTTATTTTTGAAGCCATGTGAGTAATTCTATTCCTGTTCTGGTTTCTAGCTTCCTTCTTGCTGGTGGTGTCAGGTTTGGAAAACCCAACACCTACAACTGACTGGTACAACTCTTCTCCAGATGACGCCCATAAAAAGGAATCCCTTGCCCACGGATGGTTCAAGTATCCCTCTGGCCACTGGGGACGTAAATTCCAATATGGTCAATTGTTCACTCCGCCCCCTGTTGAACCTGCTCTGGTTAGACCATATGCCTCCTTCTACCTCCTGACGTATGTAGTGATATACTACATACTTGGTTGGTTCAGCTCCATGGTTGGAAGATTTGCCTACTTGGGACACTTAGGACACCTTGCAATTGTCACAGTTCCCATTGGCTTGGTAATAGCAGGACTTTGCTTAGGGGCCTTGGCCCACTAATTAGGGAGCCTGTTCCCTGTCAAGTGGATCCCTGACATTTCTAAAGTTCCACCAGGATCCAACTAGGAAAACAATTTCCACCGCTCAAACCGCTCAAATTGACAACTCTTTGTGCACCAAGGCATTAACCAGTCCATTATTCCGGTACCAGTATTCCCTGCATTCAACCTAAACCAATTTAAATAGTATAATACTATTTAAAATTTCTTTTTGGACCTCTTCAACGTTTTCCCCATATATTTACAAATATTTTAAAATCTAAGGAAAACATCCCACCAAAACAACTTTGTATCCAGCTCTCATAGCAACATACTTTCATCTATCCTGGGAGCTTAATAAATAAATCTCTTACCCACAATTATATCCACATTCCTTCTTGATTTTACTACTAAACTAAGGAAAAACATTCCACATTTTCCCACCTCAGTGAATTGATTAGGCAAAATCTTGGCTCATTTCTCCAGACCACCAGTCCTTTGCCATCATCTTCTGGTCCTTCAGCCAGCTCATTTCAGTCTCCAAGCAGCTTATTCTATCCATCAGATCCACAGCTACTCCTGCATCCTAATTTCTTGGTCCTCTGGCTGCTTCTGCATCATGATCTTGCAATCCTTTAGCTCTCCTGCATCATTATCAGCTACTTCTGCATCATGATCTTACAGTCCTTCAGCTTATCCCCACTATGGACCACCTTGGTTCCACCTGCACAATGAATCATTTTGATTCCAAACTTCAACATGAACTAACAGTCCCTCAAATAGTCTTCACTGTGATTATACAGTCCTTCTTACTAGTCTTCTCTGCTGATCCCAAACTATGAGCCACCTTGGTTCTTTATCTCAGTCCCTGTTACCAGAACTTGTAGACCCAGGCATGTGTCTACATTGAACTGGCGTTTGAATGGGCCCTTGCAAGTGGCAATCCACTTAGGCCATCCAACAATAGATCAATAAAGTCTATGTTATTGTTTTTAATCACCCAGGTGATTAAGTCTGGGCTTTCAGTTACAAAGTAATCAGCTTTACTTCCCAGAGGCCTGATCACACCAAGTTATGAAGCTTCTTCACCAAGCAAACCACCTTGGTGACACCTCTGAGAAAATCTATGCCCTGCAATGCTCACTTTGGGTTCCCCCCAAAGCTCCCATAGGGGCATAAACGGCAACAGCACCCATGTCAACACTAAAAATTTCAATAGTGGCCATGTTGATACTTTTAATGTTGACATTATAGTAAAGTGACGACCCAGTTTTACTTAATGTTGTTTCCTGGATGCCAACACTTTTTTAATTAACAAAACACTTTACCCTGAACATTTTTAATATAAAAATATATCTTTAACTACTTTATTATACTGAAATGACCCCAGAGAGTTCAAAAATGCAATAAAAATTGCTATAAGTAATAAGAAATAGGATATATAAGCAAGTATTTTTCAATTTACTATGTAAACTACACTCTTTATTATAAAATTATTTTTTATTCCCATAAAAATTAAAATTCCAATGAACCAAAAATAAAAGACATTCAATATATCATAATAACTACAAAATATAAGAAGATTCTAATTTTAACTTATTGTACTTTATCTAAGCATAACTGAAAATATCTCATACCTTAAAGATAAATTAACAAAATATAAGATATTTCTTACAAAACCACATTGAAACTGTATCTTAAACTTACCATTTATACCTAAAAAGATTAGTAATATCCAAAAAAATAAAGTAAACATTAAAAATTAAAAGTAAAAAATATACAGGCAAAGAAAAGCAAGGTTTATTGGGCTAATTAAAGCCACCAGCAAGAGCAGTGGCAACATCTTCTAGGTACTTCTTGATCTCTGCCACCTTGTACTTCTTCACCACCTTCTTACCTACCCACTGCTTCTTGAAGTAATCAAGGTAGCCCTTGAAAATATTGGAGTGCTTTTTGACATAAGCATCCTTAAGGAGGGCCTAAAAGCCAATCCCAGTATGCTCTGGGCGCACAAAAGCCAAGGCAGTAAACTGGGTGATGGCAAAGCGGCACTTCCCCTTACCATCATTAAGATACTTCTCAAAAAGCTCCTTCTTACTCTTGAGATTCTTGATGAAGGCCTGCCTAAAATGGAAGAAGCAGCCCTGTACTTCTCCATTGAAGGTGGCCTCAAAGGCTCTGAACTGAGCTTGCTTGAAGTCCATGATGATCACCTTTGGCCCAAGTGAGTGTGAATAAGCTAGCTTATCAGCGGCTAGGGCCAACTCATCCTTCTCAGCGGAGGAGGGATTTGCCCTTGTGGCATGAGTAGGAGGGGGAGCTGGTTGGTGGGAAGGGAGCACAAAGCATCCTGGACAATCTTGAAGGCTCTGGTGTAGACTTCAGTCTTGGCACCAGGAAGGAGAAAGAAAAAAAGGGTGATGAACTGGTCATTGAACTGCCTTACAGGACCCAAAGCTGCTTGAAGATGGTTGGGCAGGTTGAAAAGGTGCTGTTGCACAGCCAGGTGATAGCAGTGTTCAGCTGCTCCAGATTTTGGGTTGTGGCATAGGCTATAATCCTATCCTCCACTTCCTTCCCATTGTCATGGAGCAGGAACATCTCACCATCCTCTGTCTTTTGAGGGCATCAGAAAGGATCAGGTCTTCAATGGTGGTGGCACTCTTGGTCAGGGGGTTTGAGGCTTGGCGCCTATCACTCACAAACTTGACCAACTGGGTGTGGGTAGGGACCCTCTTGAAGTTGGTAGGGGACAGGTGCTTACATGCAAGCACAGCCAGCTGGGTCAGGGAAAGGTACTTTGATGTGGGCATGACCTGCACCAGATATCATTTGAGAAGGTGGGCAATGGTTGTGTTTGGCATGATGCAGGTATGCTCACCTTTGATGGTCTGTACCAGGTCCCAGCGCTCAGTATTGAGCCGCACTGGGCAGGAGCGGTCCTTGCAGGTATAGTGCCAGCTCTCGAAGCCCTGGTTGGCATTATTGCAGCTGAGATATACCCGTTGGCCACCATGGTAGGCCCACATTTGACACTCATGATGGGAAAAACTTGGGTAGGGTGGAAGAAACCTTAAATTTCCCGTCAACATTGCAGATGTTGTAGGCCAACAGAGGGTCCCAGGGGTCAGCAGGAGCATGGTGAAAGCCAGGGAAGTAATTGGGGTGGGGCTTTGTATCATCCCCAGATGAGCTTGAAGGGGGTATTTTGGTGGTGGGGGGAAGAAGAAGGGGGCTTATCATGGTGCTCCTCATGTGCAGGAGACTTATCCTTGGGTGGGGTCTTTTTGGCTTGGCGCCGCTTCTTGGTTAGTTCCTTGTCAGAAGCCAAGTTGTAGAAACTGTGGTCAGTAACTGAACCATTGGTTTCCTCTCCCCCAGTGGAGTGAGCAGGGCTCTTATCAGGAGAGGAATTTGGTGAGGGCTTTGGGGATGGTTTTGGAGTGGCCTTCTTTGATGAGACAGGCTTCTTCTTGATGAGTTTGGTTGGCTTAGAAGGACACTTGGTTCCTTTGGGCTGCTTAGAGGTGCTTTTGTCCTAAAATAATAAGTAAAAGGGTTTAAAATAAAGCAATGTATGTAAAAAAAACAAAACAACTTAAAAAGCATAATATATAAAAATTAAATCTTAGATGGTTTTTATTGGCATTTAAAAGTTAAAAAATACTTGTATAGTTTTTATTTTATTATAGTTTTAAATAAAAAGTTAAAAGTTAAGAGAAATATGAAAAAGTATAATATTTAGATATAGATTTTATTTTAAAAATTAAAAGAATGGAAGAGAAAAGTTAAAAATACAACATATCAAAAAACCAGATGTTTTTATTATGTAAAACATAAAGTTTTATATGTGAGAACTGAAAAGTGTTGACATTATGAGTGATTATTAGTAAAAAAGCTGAATTCTCACTGTCAATTACAAAAATTGTAGACATTATTTTTGACAAAATTATCACTGTCAACATTTTTTTGAAAAATTACTATGAAAAAACATAGTACACTTAATTAAATTTACGCAGGCTAGCAAAAATTAACTGTTTTCTGTGTATTTTTGTTCACATAATAAAATTAAAAAACTAACAACTACCTGAATAATTTAATAGACTTGACCATTATTCCCTTTGTTGATTGGTTAGACAATAAATCACCATTTAGCTGGCTTGATTGTAGAAGCATCAACTTATCTTGTCCCTTGGATTCGGCCAATTGGTACACTGATGATTACCCCAAAGATTGATCCTGATCTGAAAATGGTCCGCCAATTGGACTAGATCTGAACAAACAAACTTGATCCCTGGGCCACAATCACAGAACATTTAATAGCCAATAAGACAAAATACTCAAGAATATTAATGCAAGTTGG
Source organism: Entomophthora muscae (assembly GCA_014839935.2). NCBI lineage: Eukaryota > Fungi > Entomophthoromycota > Entomophthoromycetes > Entomophthorales > Entomophthoraceae > Entomophthora > Entomophthora muscae. The sequence goes on along the minus strand of QTSX02004618.1, from coordinate 19,170 downwards.
TTTACACCAAACATTCACACCTTCAGATACCTCAAATTCTACAACTGATATAGAAGGTTGTTCAGAAGAATAATGCATGATGCAAAACCCCAATAGACAGGGTAACTAAACTTGCACATGCATAAACTGTAAACAAGATGCTGCCAACACGCTGGTGAAGTAAGCTGAGGCCCAGTAATCTATTGAAGTCCCATGCCAGACCGGCATGGCTGCCTAGCTCTGGGGGCTGAAACTAGCAGTCTGGGGAACAGATAGACTGACTAGTAAGAGTTAGATGCGTCAGATAACTATCTGGCAAGAGGGCCTATCCACCCTATATAAAATGCTCTCCTAACTAGAGATTAAGCAGAAAAAATATCACCCTTGGATTAGAGATTGAAGATCTCTAAGTATAGTATCACTACTAGCCAACGCCTAGTAGTCAGTTGTATCCAGATAGAGCGCGCCATTGTCTATCTGCAGAACTGTGTTTCTTCTCCTACGGCCTTAGGACTCTGCCAAGTCGTAGCCATATCCCAAGACCCAACTGGTAGCTATAGACTGTTGCCATACAGTCCCCTATCAACACATATAATACAATGTCACTTAATAAAAGTAATACCTCAAGACCCCAAAATCTTGACAAAAACATACTGTAAATTCAGAACCAGAACATAAAAACGCAGGATTGTTGAATCCTTGGTCCAAATTTCAAATCACTTTTGCAGGCAACTCAGCTGAGTGAAAATTAAAATATAAAATAAAATTAAAAATTTAATTTGACTTTTTTTTGGTTTATGTAAATTGTCAAATTTCAAATCTCTTGAGCAGACAACTCAACTAACAAAAGACAAAACACAACAAACAAATGCAGGATACATGAATCAGAAATGCGGGATTCTAATGTACAATTTGAGATTTCCTTTATTTCAAACAAATCATAAACATCATGTGAAAATTAACAAATCTGAAATTGCAGGATTGTCAAATCCAAGAACCAAGTTTCAAATCATAATTGTAAGGAATTTGAAATAAATATAATTTATGGGTGTCTCAAAAAGGATGCCAAAGGATCTAGAGTGGATTTTTGCTAATTCTTTTAGGAATAATATGCATTCTCAAAAATCACCCTATTCCAATTTTGGATGGCTAAAATTTAGATCCTACTATTCATCAACTTAACATACTTAACAATAAATTTGACTAAAATATACACATCTCTTTTTGAGTTTAAAATTTTTTAATAAAATTTTTTATGTCTTCTTTCAACAACAACCAAGTCAACAAGCTGTTCCCTGGCCTTGACAAAATCATGCAGGGCTATACTGGGTCTTCTAATGGTGAAGCCTCCCTCTATGGCTACTCCCAACCCGCAGGCCCCTCTGCAAGCACTACCCAGGAGTGTGTTCTTTCTCCTGCAACTTCCAGAATGGCTCTGTTTGCCCATCATGCACAGGCAGCCGCCAACCCAAATCCTGGATCAACAATGGCATCTGGAACTAGCCATTTGAGCCATGGGGTCACTCAGAGAGCCCAGAACCCCAAAACAGCCAATCAGATGGCATTGACCAGTTCCCAAGATAGACACATCCCTCCCCCAGCCAATCAGCTTGCAAGATACAGAAGAAAATTAATCACTCTGGAGATTGTTCTCAAAATGGTTGAAAAGCAGGGAAAGCTTATGTCCCTTGGTGAAATTGCGGCTGCAATGGGGTTTGGAAAGTCCACTGTGGCTGCAACCCTGCGAGCCCACGCCAACTGTGACCCTCCTACCAAGAAGACCCCAATTGGTGCCCGTACTTCAACTGAAGGTGACACAGCACATCCCCTTATGATGGCCATTATGGAATGTGATCCACAGATGCCCCTGGTCCAGGTACGTCTCCAGTTGGGACTCCACAGCATCTTCATCAACAAAAGAACAGTGAATTTGTGGATGCACAGAGTTGTGGTTGCTGCTAGAATCTTGTCCAATCAAGTTCTCAGTGGCCAATTTTGATGGATACTAACCCATACAATTCAACTATTATTAATTTTATCAAAGGGAGAGCAATGAGAGCCTGTAATGATGTCATATCTCTGTTGTATGCTAAGATATCTGCAAGTATTCAAGACTATGGAGAAAAGCGTATACAATCTGATGTGTACAAGCGCGGCCTAATCTTGTATTGTTTTGTCGGGGTTTTATTGGCTGTTTCCCCATTGGGTGTCAATTATTACTTGGCAATATTGAACACCACAGATGGGTATGCCTACCAGACAGAGCTCAAGGCCATGCTGGAGGAGTGGGCCACACAAAACACTATGCATACAGTTGTACTGAGTGTGGAGATGGAGCAGCGGGAATGGGCTACCCAAGAAATCAGGGCTGTGGGGCATACTTGTTGGTCCTACCCCATCAACTACACCAACATGCATCTTGAAGATGTATGTCTCTACAATTTTGGTTCTGCCCTCAGGAGCTTAAAGCCTGCCATCTACAATAAACTATGCACCCCAAATTGATAAGGGGTATGAGCTTTTCCCTTCCGCGTCTGCCCAGGACTTATTTGATCTCACCATCTTCTATGCAAGTGATAGTGATAAGTCCAGAAAGGACCCCTGTCTCCCCTCACGCCAGTCCATCCATTTTGTCAAGCCAGTATATGTGACAGAAGAAGAATTCAAGCAATTGAAGCAATCAGCTCTTGCTGCCCCTTCCCAGTCAACAAACCCTGCCTCCCCAACCCCCCATCAAGCCACCTGTCTTCCAACCCTGACTCCCAAACCACCACCCGTTCCCTCCCCACTATCTCTGATGCCGCCTCTTTCACAGGTGCAGATGAAGTGATGTTCATTCCGCCCATTCCCTCCCCTTCCTGTCCTTTGATTAGTAAATAAATCTTTTCTTTGTGACAACTTATTAAAATTGATATCTCTCTTTCAATTCATAATTAATAATATTTTCTTTTTACATTATCAACATTTCCCATAATTAATACAATGTTGTACATTTTACAAATAGCTTAAAATTATGAGCATACATATTTTTCATCATCATTAATAAATTAAAGACAATAAACGTAAATATTGCATTAAAATATTGCATTTAGACGTCAACTCTTAGTATTTTGATATTATGTGCATAACTCAATGCATTTTATTTAATAAAATTCATTGTAAATGTGTCTTTTTTATTATAAATTATTAAAACAGATTGTGTTTATATTAGAGAGCCATTAACACTTAGTAAAAATATTGATACATAGTGCATTTTACAGCCTGTATATTTACCTATTGGTAATAATTCTGTAAACTTTTCAGTCAGATTTTGTAAGGTAATAATTCTGAATGGATTAATAAATTACAGTTTATTGTCATTAATTGGTTGATTTTCTTTGCTGTGACAATTGTGCATTTTCTGAAATTTACACACTAGTATCCAATTGGTTGGTTTCACACCCAATTGCACAGGCAATAGGAAATCAAGCTGCCACCCCAACCACATCCGGTCTCAGGGTAGCGGCTTGTTTTCCTATTGCCTGTGCAATTTGATGTGAAGCCAACCAATTGGATACTAGTGTGTAAATATCAGAAAATGCACAATTGCCACAGCAAAGAAAATCAGCCAATTAATGATAATAAACAGTATTCTATTAACACATTACATTATTATTACCTCGCAAAATCCAACTAAAAAGTTTATAGAATTATTACCAATAGGTAAATATACAGGCTGTAAAATGCACTATGTATCAATATTTTTACTAAGTGTTAATGGCTCTCTAATATAAACACAATCTGTTTAAATAATTTATAATAAAAAAGACACATTTACAATGGATTTTATTAAATAAAATGCATTGAGTTAAGCACATAATATCAAAATACCAAGAGTTGACGTCTAATTGCAATATTTTAATGCAATATTTACGTTCATTATCTTTAATTTATTAATGATGATGAAAAATATGTATGCATTGAAGATAGTACTATAAAAACCAGTTTTTGATGGAATTCAATAAAAATGTCAACTATCTATAACTTGATTAACAAATTAGAAGTACACCTGCAAAAGGTTGTTGAAATTGAAAAAAATATTAGGGAAATAGTGACAAGAAAGCTGGGTGATGAGGGCCAGCCGCTAATCCAGTCAAAAGAAAATGCTATGAACAAATTAGGAAATATTATAGACAAAAAGAATAAAGAAGCATTACTAAATCTCCAAGGAACAATTCTATCAAGTCTGAAGTTCAACAATGCAGCCTACAATTTGTGGGAGTTCTGGCAGGGGCCAAAGAAAATAATAAGATCAAACTAATTGAAGGAAACAAAATTCCAAAGGAAATCAACACAAATGAAGAGGAAACCAACCAAATGGAAACAGACAAAAACAAAACACAAGCAAGAAGCAGGAGCGCTTCACAAAATACAGAAACTTTATCAAATGAAAATCAAGAGGAAGCACAAGTTGCAAGAAAAACAAGAAAAATTAAGCCCAGGAAAATTAATGAAGAGCAGCCAACACTCATGAAGTTTGCTGAAGTGGTGCCTGTGGCTGAGGGGGCCATAGGGGAAACAATTAGTAAGTATTTTTATGTTTTACTTATATTTATTTTAGTCATCACCAGGAATGGGGATGAGGTCGCGGAAGTGGCGGCCTATACGCTGAGTTGGTTTTACGGGGGTTACCAGTCACTGATAGCCCCTGTAAAACAAATAAATAAAAACCAAACAAATAAAATAATTCAACAGAGTATGTTTAATTTTTCAAGTAGTGAAGATAAAAATAGGGAATATTTACCACCTGCGGGGTGCTCGCTGTGGTTGAGGGAAGCATATGAAATAGGATCAAGTATCAACTTTAAAGAAATGAACAAAATTGTGGGGATATCAAAGTAAACTTTTATGAATATATATACAAAAGAATTCAAAGATTCCCCTTCACAAACATCAATGAATATGAAAAGAATTTAATAAAAACTGACTTTCAAATTGGAACTGAATATTTGAAAACTGCAATTTTTAATGAAGTATTTAAGACACTGTCAAATAAAGTCGGGGATGAAGTCCTTGTGAATAATTTTAAACCTTTATTAATATTGTTTGCCAAGGCCTGGGGGGGCTGATTCAAGTTGGGCGCCCCCCAGAACCCTCTTCAAGTTCAACCAAACATCTTATATCAATAGGTTAGTTCAAACATTCAAAAAATTATGCATGTTCTCAGAAAAGTATACCTCACAAAGAATCCACGTTGTGGCATACCTGGGAATCCTCATCCACTGCATATTAAAAACCAACTTCAAAAAGTTGGAGGATGTACCTATTCAAATGGATATTTGCCGTGTAGCCCTCAACCGCCAGAAGACACTGCGGGGATATAGGACAGTCAAGCACGTCCTGTATGACTCATTTGCATTGGCAACGTTATACAAGTACTATGTACCCCCCAAAAAACCTACTAGTTGATTCACTCACCCTCATTCCTTTTATCAAACAATCAACAACCACTGGGGTACAGGGTGCCACTCCTCTAGCAATCACATCCAGGGTTGTCCACCATGTACAGAAGAGTACGTGGATCCAATTAGACGCATTAGCTGAAAATTTGATTTTGGGGTATAATTCCCCGGAATAATTGCATTCCCTTTGCAATCAACATCCCCCCAATAAATATTTTCCCCTTGCAAATTAAATTTTATTTTTTTTAACTTTTTATATTTTAATACTAAAACTTTAATATTGTACCATGTAATATTAAAATTTCACTATAAGAATTTTAATATTACATATTTAAATATTAAAATTTTATTATCTAAAAGTTAATATTAAAATTTTAATAATACATATTATAATACTTAAATTTTCAATATCAAATATTTCAACATTAAATAAATCACAATTTAATAAAAATAGTTAAATCTTGAATATTTAAACTTTAATATTTAAATTTTAAGATTTATAATTACAATTTTACTTTTAATATTTTAATTTTTATTTTAATATTTTACTTTTAATTTTTAAATTATAATAGTAATATATAATTAAGTTGATACTAATAAAGGGACAGTTTAATAAAGTGAACATGTGTAATAATAAAATATGATTTATAAATTTGTTTATTTACCAGCGCGTTGAGTACAAGTTCATTTATTACATAAACAAACAACAAGAATTGAATTTATCCGCATCATGCGGCCTGCTCCACTTATGTTCTAAACAAATGATTGTTTAGAACTCAAATTACCTTTCCCTTGTAATATGATTTGATCAACATATTTGATATGCTTGACCTGCGTCCTAAGTACTAATTAGTAAGTAATATATGAAAATCATTGGTTTCTGTGTTGTGTGGCTATAGTGGAACTGAAATAACAAGGATCAGATGATGACCTGCAAGGTCTAATTTGTGGCTTAGAAAAGCCAAAGTACCATCAAGGATTCACAATTATTCAAATAAACTAATTTATTTATATCTTTTTTTAATTCATTTATTTGTTAGTGAAAAAGCCAAAATAATATTCAGTCCATTATAATAAAAATATATCCATTTTACATAGTATACTTAATTTTACTTACCTTTTCTACATATTCTTATATGTCTATAATACAATCAAACATCACATTATTATATATAAATAATAATTTTTGAGTCATAATAAAAACAAACTAAATAAAAATAAAAATAAAAATAAATAAACCCAGAGCGCCCATTTATCTGATTGGCTTGGAGGCCAGGGCTTTAGGGAGGAAGGATTCCAAGTGCTCATAGAAAGACGCCACCACATTGAATGGCATTGCAAATTGACTGACCTCAATAATATTGAATAGATCCTCAGTGTCCTGAGGAAGGCCTTGTTTCACCTTATTCTTGATCCAACCAAACACCTCCTCAATTGGATTCAGGAATGGGGGATATGGCAGGAGGAAGAGAAGTCTCATTGGACAATCAGCAATTTGGTGGCTGGAGGTGTGGCTGTTTTTGTCAATGGGGGGAACTCAGACACAACCAGATTCACTTTGTGGAGCCCAACATTATCAAGCACAACAACATTGGTGTTGCTGCTGTAATTTATCTGAATGTACTCCTTGACGGCTCAGAGAAAATCAAGAAATGTTCTGCTGTTATGGGAGCCCTTAATCATTTGGTATTAGTCCAACCTGCGAAGATCAAGAAGCGCAACCATTGAATAGGTCTGGGAACAGACAGCTGCACAATGGGCTACACCGTCCTTGGACCCCTTCTCAACCCACCCATGCCTAGACCTGAGTGAGAAGGAAAACAACAATTTGTTGATATAGAACTAGACATTCCCAGTCTCCTTTAGTGCCAGATATGTCTCAACATAAATGTGTCAATCCTTGATGGTCTTTTCACTGTTTCTATTATAGGCAAAACTCCCAGTACTTTCCAGGAGAAGCCCAAATCAACCATTGTTTTGTATACAAGGGTTTTGGAAACAGAAAGCCCAAACTCTGTGGCAAACATTGATTGGACAGCAAGTGTGTCCAGGTGGCAATCCTTGGTCACTCACTGCTTGATTGCGTCAATGTGAATAGGCTGAAGGAGTTTGGGCTGTCTTTTTGCCTTGGTGGATTTGGCAATTTGCCCAGTATTGCCATACTTGTTGTTGATGTTGGCAATGTATCTGGCCATGACACCAAATCAGGACACAATATCCTGAACCACCATTCCCCCGTTCAAGCAGTTGAGGAGAGCTTCACACTCACTATCTGTCAACCAACGCCAGCCCTTGGCAGGTACCACGGCATCCTGGCTACCAGGCTCAACACAGGGGATGGGGAACTTTATGTAGAAGGTGGGATCATGCTTTGTTGCGCTGGCGCCGTCAATGGTGGCATAAGACACAGGCACAGATGGCTCCTCAGTTGTGGTCAATGGCTGATAGGAGGTATCAAAGACGCAGGGGCAGGAAGTAGCAACTCTTGGGTCAAGAGTGCGGGGCCGGGTGACAACTGGGTAAACGGTGGAGGTGTAAGTAACCTCAGTGTTCCTGGTGACCCTGGTGTAGGAGACTTTGGTAGCAGGCCTTGAAAGTGGCTTCTACCTGGGATTCAAGCTGGTAGTTCTGGCTTGGGATATGGGAGGTGGTTGGCTGGCGCTGACACCTTGGGAGGCCTGTGTATTGGCATGACTCCCCTCAAGTTGGGTTCTGGGTCTGTTCTTGGACCCTCTGGGACGCCCTCGTGGACAGGCTGCCCCGCAGGCTGGTGCAGGAGCTGGTTGGGAATGCAATTGATGGTCCATAAAAATAAAATAAAAAAATATATTTTAGGTTAAATATGTATTTATTTGGATTTTTTGGTTTAGTTGTGGGTAGTTATTTTCTATTGAGTTAGCCTTGAATAGTAACAGAATTTCTATATCCGTGATTTGAAGTGAATAATATTGTATCCTTTCCAGTTTGGATGATTTTAAAGTTTAATCACTTTTTTTGTCTAAACATGGTTATTGATATTGAATTTTTATTTTTATTTTAGTTATGGTGGAGCTTCTTGATTTGGGTTGGTGTTTCCTAGTGTGCTTACTGTACATTAAATTTGGATTCCAGTTCCTGAAATTAATATCTGGGTTTACTAGTGGCATTCAAGATTGATTTGAAATTTGGTTCTTGGATTTGACAATCCTGCAATTTCAAAAAACATAGTAAACTTAATGAAAATGGTTGATGGATTTGAACGCTTCAAAACTGATTCCAGTTAATTCATTTTGTCCATTGAAAATATGCAGTTTGACTTGAACTTTGCAAAGTGTCTATGAATTCCCGCATTTTCAAATATTCAAATAAAAATACAAAGAATTCAATTTAATTAAAAAAGGCCATCCTGCAAAAGTGATTCAAAATTCGGACCAAGAATTTGACAATCCCACATTTTTATGTTCAGGTTCTGAATTTACAGTGTGAAAATAAGTTTAAAAATTATCAAAGCTCTTTATTTCTTTATTAAAAATTATATTTGGGTAGTGGTAATATGATATTTTACCATTGCATATAATGAAAGTTGTTAAGAAAGTTGTCTTCAGTATTGAAAGGGGTAAAGTGTTTACAATGCCACTTACAACATTCTTTATAAAAGATGGCATATTAATTTAAGCTTAATCATTCCACTCTAATTTGCTTAACTCCACCCTGGCAGATGATCACAAGCAAATAAACAACATTTCTGAGTGTCAACATTATTTTTAATAATAAATTCTATAGTAGCTTGCATAGTAACTCACGCTTAAATTATTGGATTGCTGTTAGCCACCAATCCACTTAATATATTAAAGCCAGAAAAAGTGCCACATATATTTATAAGATGAACCTTTTAACAATCAAATGTATGTGCACTGTCTTTTTCTACATATTAATTTAATAAAAAAATTTAAGTGCACTTATTTTTTTACTGTAGATGTTTCAGTTTTAGTATTAAAAATATGTTTGGCTTAAAAAGTGTCAACATTGACACTTTTACGTTGTGAAAACAAATAAAAGAATAAACTAATTTTTATTAGTAAAAGTCAAGGAAAAATCTGGTTAAATTGAGCTTTTAATTAAGCTTAATATTGAATTGTGTCAAGATGGCCACAATTTTGTTGTGTTTTCTGGGTTCACACCCCTGAATGCTTTAAAAAAATAATTAAGCTAGTGCGCCTAGCAAAAAACATAGGAGATTTAGAGTTTCAAGTCAACAGTGACCATGTCGACAAAGTGTCAACATGGGCACTGTTGCTGCATAAACAAGGACACCCTACCAGTCCGTTAGGTAGGATGCTTGCTCACAGACCTCCTGTAAGCGTATTAGGGTACATAGAGCCCTCAAAGCTCTTCCCCTCCCTGGAAGCCTGCGCTAACCACCAGGGGTCCAAAACTTACAGCCCTGGTAGCCCAGTGGCCTAACATGCTGGCACACTCTTCTACCCTGGCAGCCTGCATTACCTACCAGGGTCTAAACATCCTCCAGCCTGAGCAGCAAACGCTACCCATCAGGCTGGATCACTCCCCATCCCAAGCAGCTAAAGTTCACTGCTAGGCTATCTCATTTCTCACCCCAAGCAGCCACAGTTCCCTGCTGGGTGAGGACCTCTAGCCCACAGTAGCCAATATCTTCTGCCGGGTGGAGACACCATCTGCCTCTAGTAGTCTTTACATTTACTAGCTAGACCTTACCTTCCCTAGTAGCCATCATTCCCTACTAGGCCTCTACCTACAACAAACAACCAAACTTTTACTTGGCTAACATTAGCCCCGCCTGCAAACCACCAAACATGTTGACTGTCACAACTTCCTCAATGTTGTCCAGCATTTTGGGCCACCAGTAGCATTTCTTGAGGTATTCATGCAATTTTCTGCTATGGGTGTGTCCCGGTCTCTTTGGCATCAAAGGATTGTGCCAATATTTTGTGTTAATGGGACATAAGATACATTATTGCCACTTGGTAGTATGTGGTGAAGAGTATAATATACTTTTTTGAAAATATGTTTGTTCTTGAGGACTTTCTCTTGTACACCCATTTAAGTACCAGGTGGGAACCCCTCTTGGAGATTTCTCATTATTAACATGGGCCAATTAGAGGCTCCATCAGTGCATAGTAGATGTTTATGGTATAGCCTTTATAGGGAATCTATGGTAAGCATTTTCTTGCCTGGTTTGTATTCAATTATCATGGGGTACCTCTGTATGAGGCTCATTCATTAAGCTTGTTGTCTAGATAGGTGTTGATAAGTCTTAAAAAACACCAATGACTTGTGGTTGGTTAGCACTTTGAATATCTTTGCATCTTCTAGATAATATTGTCACTTCATTAGATAGTAGACAATAGCTATCAAATCTTTGTCATGTATCAGATATCTTTGCTCATCATTGACAGCATTCTTGATTCATATGATACAGGGAGGAAGTCCTTTTCTGTAGTTTGAATTTGGAGTACTCCTTCTATTGCGTAATCAGATGTGTCAGTTTTGGATCTGTACACTCCTTCACAATTTGAATATTGCAAAATAGGGGTGCTGACCATAAATTCTTTTAATTGTCAAAAGTGCAGATCTTTTAATAGTGTCCATATAAAATTTGTTGTCTTGCCTATAAATGCAGATAAGGAGACAGTCAAGGCACCCCAGTCAGGGATGAGCCTCCTGACATAAGCTATCATGCCTAGGAACGTATGAAGCTCACTCTTATTTTGCGGTGCTGGCATATTGGTTATGGCTTGTATCTTTTCTAGATCTGACTTTACTCTGTCCTTGCTGATAATGTGCCCTAAAAATGGGAGTTCTGTTGAAAAGAAGTTTTATTTTGAGAGCTTGGCTATGAACTGGTTATCTTGAAGGGTGTGGAGGACCAGGTGGACGTCTTTTCAGTGCTGTTTCTTAGTTGGGCTATATATGATTATGTTGTCAAGGTAGACGATAGCCCTTTTTCCAATGTGATCTTTAAATGATTTATTCATAAAGGTTACAGAGGTATTTAGGGCGTTTGTCATGCCAAAGTTGAGGACAACACATTCAAACAAGCCATACTTAGTTCTGAACACTGTTTTGGGTATGTCCTCTTGCTTAATGCGGATTTAGTGATATCCTGTAGTTAAGTCAACTTTTGTGAAGAATTAGGACCCCCAAGGGCGTCAAAAAGATCATCAATCAAGGGCAGAGGATATCTGTTCTTAATTTTGACCTTGTTGAGCGCCCTGTAGTCTGTGACCAGGAAGAGTCCTCCATCTTTCTTAGCTACAAAAATTACAGCTGCACCAAAAAGAGATTTAGAGGGTTTTATGAGTCCTTTTTAAAGGGCCTTGTCTAGATGGGCCTTTAGTGTGGCATCCTCTTGTGGTATTAGGTGTTAGATGGGGTGTGCTTTTGGAACACCCCCTCTGAGGTTATTTTATGTTGTATGCCCCAATTGGGCAGTAGACCTAGTAATTTTTCTTGGAAAACGGAAGGGAATTCTTGGATTATATGTTGTTGTATTGGGCCTTGTTTGTGTGAGGTCTCTATATTTTTAAAGTGAATAATCTCATATGTGCAGGTGTTCCAATCAATCTTGCTAGGGTCCTTTTCTTCTTCTGTTTCCATGATTTTCACAAATATATGGTCTTGCATGAGTATGTCAAGGTGGGTTGGATACATATGATGGTGCACCTCTGCTCATTGTATGGTGAGGGTAGTGCTATCCCAGTCAATATGAGGCTTGGTATTCTTCATCCAATTCAGACCAAGTACAACATTGTACTTGGTAATTGATATGATAGGGCCACTGAGAGTAGTTTGAATGGCTCCAATTTGGGCACAAAAAGGTTTTGCTTGCTTGGTGACTGATGTGCTCCTATTATCTGCCATGATAACTCACTTGAAATTACTTTGAACCCTTGGTAGTTTTATGAGATTGGCAAATCTTCTGTTAACAAGGAATTGGTCTGATCCAGTGTCAAATAGTGCTGTGTCTTGATATCTACAAAAACAAAAATCATAATTGAGGGGTTTATTTTCATTTTGGGCAGCAAACAGTAAATGATTGCTGAAGGTAGTTGGATCATAGTAATTGAGTCCACGTTCTGGTCCCTGTACAAGTCTTACAAAGTGGGGGAGGGTGTCTTGCCTAAGCACTTCCCTGTGTAAGGTCTCATCTTCTGGGGAAGATGATTATAAACTAAAGCTTTTAACCCAGTGATATTTATATTAGTCAAATACAAAAAGATGTACAAGGTCTTCAATAGCAATTTTACTAAGGCCCCTAAAAGCTTATATGAGGAGAAATAAGGACTAAGGCGGTTTATTAACCCTAAGAAAATAAAATAGAGCCCAGTCTTAATGACAGACAATTTGGTTAAAAAGTCAATCTCTAAGTCTGGGAAATGGTCTGCACTAGTGGAAGGATTAAAGCTATCAACAGTTAAATTGTGTGTGCTACTATAAAAGCTACCTAACTGGTGAAGAAGAAAGTCAAAAGGAATCATGGGACCAAAGATCAAAACTAAGACTAAAATTTGAAAAGAAACATAAGCCACAAAACCTAACAAGTACCTTTTTGGGGTGCAAGTCAAACAATCTCAACTTAAGTTGAGACTGAGTAAAACTCAGGCTTTTATTCAAGTCTGGGTTTTGAGGTGAAAGTTAGGGATGTGGAAACTAACCAAGAGTAGTTGGTTTGGTTTAAAGCAAGAAAGGACAAAACACAAGCACATGTTTACAGTTTCTTAACCTCAGAAGGCTAAAGCAAGCCAAGGAGGAAACAGGGAAGCCAGTGGTTGATTGTTTTTCTTAAAACCAAAAAAACGGAGGCAGAAGAGCGGGAAAACTAGGAACAAGGCTGTTGACATAAGTGGGAAGGAAAAGCAGATTGAAAGCAAAATGTAATCAAATTTGGACTGCTTTTAACTAACCCAGCGTATAGGTAAAAGTTCAAATCCTGTATGCAAAAAAGAAGGTAAGTTTGAAACTTAAATTTAACCGTAAATCTTTAGTTTAATTGATCCAAAAATAAAAGAAAATGAAGAGGAAAGCTGAGAATTTGTAGAAATGATGAAAAACCCCTAGTTAGGATTAAATAATGGCCCATTGTGATAAATGAAAATGCTAGCAGCAAGAGAAGATGAAGGAGAATCATGACACCCTGAGCTTTTTCCTCCTTGGTGGTGTTGTCAATACTTATTTGATCTACTTTAGTAGTGTGATTTCTGCCTCAAAGGTGAGGGTTATTAGCTTGATTGTTCTGCTTATTAGGTCAAGAGTTCTTTTTGCTGTGATACTCTCCTTTTGTTTGTTGGTTACATGCAGGTCATCAGATTTTTGTGCAGCTTGCTTCTCTTCCAAAAACACGTCTTGGAGTTTCTTGCAGCAGCTCATGTCAAAATGATATCAGATGTGCATGAGGAAGCCATTGTAGAAGTCTAACCGTGGTTCAGCCTCATCAAAGTTGATGGTGTTGGGAGCTCAATCATGTATGTCTTCATATGCTCCAATGTATCTCTCAATAGTTCTGTTATTTTTAAAGGTTCTGAGTTCTGTCATGATCACAATGTCAGAGTTCTTTGTGATGAACTCTCTAGAAAGGCAGTTTTGAACATGTCTCAGTTTTTGTTGTGATCAGAGTGTTGGTCAAACCACTCGCTTACAAAACGTGAGAAAGCCCTGGTAATGTGTAGAGCTCTTTCACTTGCCCAGACTTTGTGGGGGTAGCCTACTTGTGTAAACTTATTTTGGGTACTTTAAATCCAGAGGTTGGTATTTTCACGGCGTAGTCATGAGAAAATTCCTATTTCTGCTGAGTGTAGGCGTTGAAACACAATGTTGGGTATTTTGATTGCTTCGGAAGTTGGAAGCAGATTAAGAACTCCTTGAGTACTGAGAAATTTGTACTGTTTGGTTGGTACAAGGTTATTGTTGAAGACAGTGAATCCCGTAGGAACATCTTGACCTTCTTTTTATCTTCTCCAGATGGTGGGGAGTGCCATCTGCTGGGTTTTTTCTTTGGAGGAATTTTCCTTTAAGTTGTGTAGGTGTGGATAGCCTACTTCTGCTACCACTGTCAAGTATATACTTCTGGGAAGTATAATAAACGAGATAAAGGGGAAAATCAAGAAGAGAATGATACTTTATTGGATATGAGTTTAGAGTATTATATAGTATCATGAGAAGTCACATGTCATCCATGTACATTATGGCGGTCATGTGGCTTGTCCAAGTAGTGTTCCGCTTAGGACTTAAAATGTTTGATCCCTGTAACAGATAGCTGAATGATAAGAGTGCCACCAACTTAATGATTAGTTGGGGGATCATTCAGGGAGTCACTCGGGGAATTGCTTTTCTGAGAGGGAGTAATCAAAGATGTTGTGACAATATTGAGTTCGTTCTTTAAGTTTTAAAACAAAAAAGTTTTATGAAATTTAAAATTAAAATCTTTATAAAAATCAAAATTTATCAATGAAATATTTAGAGTTCTTTATAAGCTCCAGAGGAAGAAAGCCTTTCTTACCTCGAGCTGATTTTTAAAAAAAAACGGATTCCCCATGTCAAAGGAATCTACATTCCGAAAAAAAGACGGCTTGGATGCAACGATTACGGCAAATGCCGTAATCGTTGCGTTTTTACTCCGCCGCAGCCCTAAGTAGGCGTCAGCCTTGAATTGGGGAGCCTGCTTTTAATCAGATCGGTTCAAAAAAGCGAGTTTTGCTTTAGAGTTTATATTATCTGGGATGAATTCGGAGAGCCCTGGTTTGAATAGAATTCTATTGGTTAAATTAAACTTTAAAAATTGGTTTCCATTCGTCTTTGTTTTTAATATATCGCCCAAAAGGCGGGCAGAACTTGTGTCTCCTAGAATAGATCGCAGCAGAGATACGCTTGAATTGCTGTGGTCCTATCCAAAACATCAGGAAGTTTGAGGTTGTGATCTTCTACCCCTAGTTTGAGTTAGGTTTTGGCGTACAAGCTATTTGTAAACTTCTTGGTTGATGTGAGTTACCGGATAAATTTAGAATACTTGGCACTGGGAAAAGGAGAATTGCGGATACCAGTGTCGTTGAAGCACTTGCTCTCTAAATATAGATTAGCTGTGTGGTGAGTGCTTGGGCAATGAAGAACAAATCATTTGTTATGTTGAAAAATGTGCTGCTGGTTTTAGTGGGCAAAAGATTGATTCGTTAATGTGAGTTGTTTTAGGGGAAGCAACCTCACATGGAGGGTGCGTAGAAGTGACAGACCACGGAGATTTAAAGTTAAACCGAGCTGAACAATGATGCAGGAATGGCTCCTGAAAGATCACCAATGCCTATATTTCTTAAAGTAAAATACACTTTTGAAGTGGTTTGGTGATTCTTTGGGGCCTTCCAAGATGCAAGGGTCGTTTTAATTCTATGACCTTGCTCCTAAATACTTTGGAGGGCTGAGTTAGGATTAAGATATGTACACCAAGAGTGACTCACAAGAGACTAATGTTTCGAGCTATTTGTGTTCTGATCTTTTGGCAGGGGTTCGGCCAGGCCTTGACGCTGGACTCAGATATCATCAAGGAATGTCCCAATAGCGCTTTGGACATAATTCGAATCAAAGATTTCAAATTGGACATCAACTCCAAGACAAACCAAGTGACCGTGGTTGTAAATGCTGGTATTCGCTCCCAACTAGAAACAGCTCATGCCTCCATTTCCCTTTCGATTTTCGGTGCTCAAGTTTTTGCCCTTCCTTTCGATCTGTGTACAAATGTAATGGGTCACGGCATTTGTCCAATCCACCCAGGCGATATATCGCAAGATTATGCTTTAGATATTCCTTCCTCCCTACCGAATGTAGCTGGGACACTTTCCAAAGTTCCTGGCGCAGATGTCTCGGCGAGATTAACCATCACTGATTCGGCCGGATCGAGTCTGGGGTGTGTGGCAGTAGGCCTGGCTAACCCAACTTCGGCCCAGCAGCCGGCCTTGATAGGGATCACAGCAGGACTTGCTTCAGTTAGCGCAACATTAGCTATAGTTTCTGGAGTACTCAGTGCAATGCTCAGTGTGGTTCCCATCTCAAGTGGTGGAATGTCCTTTCAGGTACGGCCAGGAACAACACCCTCCTTCTTTGATTTGATGGCGACTTTTCAATTTATGGCCACAACTGGACAGTTGAGCTTGAATTATCCAGATATCTATCAACAATTTACAACAAACTTTGGCTGGTCTATGGGAATGATCAGAATCGGAGCATTACAAGATGTCGTTACAAGCAAAGCCAAAGAATCCCCTGCTTTAGTACGACGGACTATGGATTTGATTCCTTCAAAGAATACTACCTCATATTCAGAGCTTGCTGGGGTAGGAAGTTATGCGCGCAAACTTGGAGTGTCACCGAATACCTACTTTCTTACCGTGCTGGCGTTGTTTGCACTGATCATGGGGGCCATTACATTTCTGGTGTTGTTACTAAGAATAGTATTGGAACTTTTGAGTACGTATAAGCCAAATTTGTTTCTGGGGCTTCGTAACCATTATGCATACTACTATGTCGGAAATCTATTACGCGTCTTCCTACTATGCTACTTTGTATTGGCGACTGCTGCCTTGTTTCAGTTAACTCTAACAGATAGCATGTTGACCCGCGTGGTGGCGGGAATTGTTTTGGGATTCTTCTGCATTCTTCTAATGGTAATAGTATCTGTATCGGTAATCCGAGCTGGGCCTGTTGTATTGTACACTGAGCCAAAGTATAACTACCGATATGGTGCTCTTTATAGTGATTACCGCCAGCAGACTTATGCATTCTTCTTGATAGTCCTGTTATCTTCACTTTTGCGTGCAGCTGCGGTAGGCGCTCTTGGGAAGTATGTCTGGGTCCAACTTTTGGTTTTAGTTGTAACTGAGATGATTTCTTTCTTGGCACTATTTTTCTTACGACCATATGCAACCCGCCTAGGAAATACGCTGATGATATTTATCGGTGTCATGCGCGTGACAAACACGGCACTACTATTTGCTTTTATTCAGTCCTTTTTTCTTCCTGATCTCGCACGCACCATTCTGGCAATTGCTATCATCGCGATTCAGGGCCTTACTTTGGTAGCTTTGGCTATCATGACTGTATGGGGCTTCGCTATTACCATAGCTCGTCTTATCAAGTCTCAGAGGGGCAGCCAACTTCCCCGCTCCGTGGTTGACAAAGAGTCTATTGAACCCATACTTGCATCAGATTACTTTGAGCGCAAAGAAAAACATGCACCACCCGAATTTGGGTTCTTCCGAGCACGCCATACTTTGACTGAGTCTCTTTCCGACACCATAGAAGACAAGGCCTGGACCATGGATACTCTAAATTCACTTTCAAACAAAAGCTTGACTGACTCCCACCACTCCTCTTCTCGCCAGAACTTGCCTTCACCTTCTTATTCCTCTGAGTTCAATTCATTGCAGCGTATACGGCCCGTGGGTAATAGCAGCCCAACCCAAACTCCTCATTTCTGATCACGCAACTTCATTATATCCACATATTCAGTAAACACATATATCCACTGTACACCTGATGTTTCATTTTAAGCATACAGCAGTTACAAACTCAAAATGAACCAAACATGACTTAAAATTCCCACCAAGCTTAGAAACGACTGATTGGGGTAAACATCAACTGTAATTAAGAGCCAAGTGGCCACAATAAACCCTTAGTGAATCAAATAATGCTACATGTGGCAAAACTCAAGCCAGACTACAAAATTTATCATATTTCAAGTACAGCTCAAACCAAAATTCTCTGGGCTCAATTCAACAAAGCTGGATCAGAGTATTGAATTTACTTTCCGTCAAAAAGCAAAACCATTTATGACAGCACTGCCACATGATGTCAGTTTCAAATTTAAATCCTATAAACCTATACTATTCCCAAGCTAAAAGGCTACAGCCAAAACCTACACTTTGCCCCACAAGCATAATCCAGATACTAAAATATTCAAATAAATTAATAAAAAACAGAAATAATAGGGTGGTCATAAAATCAAGAAAGCTTAGCTAATTCTTGGCTATCTGAAGCTCTTGGGAATTTCTGAGCCCTTCAAAGCTGTAGCTTAATAACCAACATCTCACCAAGTCATACTTTTCAAGATTCTCTAGCAGAGAATTTAGAGATAATAAATCTGGATCTATTATTCATAAATGTCCCAAGGGATCTTGTCAGGCTTGATAGATAAAATTATGGTTTACCTTGGCTTAGTGAGTTTACAGGATTTATTGCTAATCAATCTACACTCTTCCATAATGTTGCAACATCTGATTACTTGCTCTCATGAAAACAATTCCCAAGAAACATCCTGATTAATTAATCATCAGTGGCACTCTTATCATTTGCCCATCTATTAAAGTGATATAACATTCCAAATTCTAAGCAAAACATTACCTGGACAAGCCCTGTGACATACATGGACAGTACAGTAGTTTTTAAAGCTATGGTGACAAATGAAAATACCTCAGATTTAAACAAAATGATTTCAGATTTAAACAAAATCCAACTCTCAGGTTAAAATATACACTCTGTTAACAGGGTTTATTGTCGTTAATGGATGAAATGAGTCAACACAGCAACAAAGGGCTCACACACAAAGTGAAACCATTCAAAATACAATCCAAAATACATTGATTCACAAAAAAAATGGTGTGAGTTGACTTTTGGTGTACATATGGGTCATTATTTTAGGGATTAGGCCATTTTCTAATACACATGCTGCCCAAGTCGCAGCATAACAAAG
>QTSX02004617.1:0-46737 GCA_014839935.2 Entomophthora muscae | reverse complement strand
AAACTACTGTATGTCCAAATTTTGAATTGTATTTGTGGGTTGGCCTTTTTTAATTAAATTGATTTCTTTGTATTTTTGTCAAGGGTCTGGATGCTAGTATTGTTCAGCTACTACCAACCTAACTCAATATCCAATACCTTGCCTGATTTGGTACCAAAGCAATTTATCCAACATTTTCCTGGTTTAGTATCAAACTAATTTCCACCCAAATTTTCCAGGTATCCATCCATTCTGATCCAAGCCATGTCACTTGATTCCAAACACTAATCCCAATTAAGTATCTGCCATAATCTCTCTAGCTATATAAGCTTAAATTATCATCCAATAAAATAATTCTTCTCCAAATTATTATTTAAAGCTTTCCCAAAAGTTACCTCCTTGTCACTGATAGCAGCTATAGTTTCAACCATGCCCATGAAACACAAGATGACTGACTAAAACCACCCACCTTTGCTCACGTACTTAACCAGACCACATCCCAGGATACCTGGAAGACGTATTTCTGTACCCACAACATCAACAAAGATATACCTAGTGGATGTGCTGTATTTGAAGGACTGGTCATGCCCAAAGCATGCACCAAAATAGTTCAATACAATTGCTCTCTCCAACCACAAACAAACACATAACTGCCTATCACAGGTGAAGTTACCAACACCAAATACATTAGTATCAACAAGTTTTTTTGTAAAAACAAAGAAAATGTCATCAACTGGCTAGACTACTCAGCCGCTAAACTCTGCCCCAGCTGCATCCTCCACAAAAATAGGTCCAGAAAGCCAGCAAGCGCCTGTATGAGGCTGCAGCTAACTGGTTTGTCATCTGGGTTGGCTCACAAACTGATGAACAGCTTGACAACTGTAAAGAGTTCAAAGCAGAAATCACTCACAACTTCTGCGTCACTGAATCCCCCCAAGACATTGCAATGCAGCTCAGCAATCTTCCTCAGAAGACCACTATCACAGCTTACGCCAATAAATTTGAAGAAATACACCGCAAGATCCAAAACCTAGAACAAGCCAACAACATGCATGCTAGAGCCTCATTCATCAACAAAATGAAACCCTCAGTCACTGCCCCCATCCGCCCAGAGGCCAAAACCTTCATGCCTGTGCTCATTGCAGAAGCCAGGCGCGCAGAAAATTGTGCAAACATGAAATATGCTGCACACAATGGCAGAGACAACTCTAATGGCAACAAACGCCAAAACACCAATCACAGCAACAGCAACTCCAATTGTAACAATGGCAATTGCAGCCAGAGTGCAAACCACTCCTGTCCCAAAAAAGAGGACACTGCCAAAGTAAACAATGCTGAAACAGCAACCCACTATGAATCTGATCCCACATTCTCTGACCTTGAAGGCCTCAAAACAGAGGAACATGAAAAAGAGGAGGGGGAACAGGCTTAAGTGCCCCTGTCTCCTCCCAAACCGACAAAAAATTGTACCAGGTACAAACTTTACTGTGCTCATTCTACGTGTCCTAGAATCTTTTATCTTTATGAATGTAAAAATTAAAGATTGCTCACAAATTCTTGTCTACACATGCACTTATAAATCTCATACACATAAAATTTATTTGACTATGGTGCACAACACACCATGGTAAGCAAATCATTTGTAACCAAATACAAAATACCAGTTGTCAAATCCAACTTCAAATACACCAGAACGGCAGACAAATCAAGGGTTCTACTTGAAGGCAAAACAACCCCTTTCAGAATTGACCTCTAAGGCATTCAAACGTCCATCAAAGGATTTTTTGTGAATAAAATAAACTACAAAATTGTAGCAGGCATGAACTGATTCACTTAAGTGAACTCCAGCTTATGTTGGAAGACAAAGATAATGACTATCAAACGCAATGGAGTCAACTTTAACATCCTCAAGGAACCTAAAAATCTCATTCTAAGAGACACAGTATTTGTCCAAGTCATAAATCAAGACAACTTGGAACGTCTAACCAAAGAAAGTATCCTTCACTATAATGAGGTACACCAAATTCAATAACATACAAACAACCAAAATTTAATCACCAGAGCTTGCAACACTCTAAATGAGTACACTAATGTATTTAAGAAAGATCTCACAGAGCTACCCCTGAACGGGAGGTCAAACATAGCATTGATCTGTCCAAGGCCATGACCAAACCTGCACCCCTCTACAGACTCTCCCCCATGGAGACACAAACCCTCAAAAGTCACATTGAAGATAACCTAGCTAAAGTCTTCATTTTCCCATCTGAATCCCTGTGGGGGGCAGAAGTGTTCTTTGTGAAGAAAAAGGAAGGCTCACTATGTTTATTAACAGACTACAGAGCTCTCAATGCAAGCACAGTAAAGAATAAATATCCCCTCCCACTCATAGAGGATCTGTTTGCAAGACTCTCTGGAGCCAAACTTTTCTCCAAGATTGACCTCACCTCAGGTTACAACCAAGTTGAAGTAAAGGAAAAAGACATACCAAAAACTGTGTTCTGTACGCAATTTGGATCCTTTGGGTGTAGGGTAATGAGCTTTGGAGTGACCAACGCTCCCACAACGTTTGTCAATATGATAAACCAAGCAATAAACAGTCTCTCAAATAAATTATTCTACCTTGATGATATCATCATATTCTCAAAAACCAAAGAGGAACACCTCATGCATGTCTGAAAGACACTCAATTGACTTGCAAAGCACAAACTCTATGCAAAGCCTAGCAAGTGCTAATTTATGAAAAAGAAACTCTTGTTTTTGGGCCACATTGTCTCTGACAATGATATAAAAGCAGATTCAGATAAGATAAAAGCCATAAATAACATACAACACCCCACCTCTGTCAAACAAGTTAGATGCTTTCTTGGAATGGTAGCTTACCTAAGAAAATACATCAAAGACTGAGTGTTAGGAAGCCAGGAATAGGTAGAGGCATTGGTTGGCTTGGGACGGAATACGGCCGGGCCAGAGGGTAATGCCCACCATAGGATGGGTGCTAACTTGATAATATAGGATATGGATTGCCCAAGCAAAGACCAGGGCCCTGAATTGGGCATCATAGTGTCTACCATTACCGTCAAAGTAATGTAGAGTACTCCAAACAGTTAGGTGGATGTAGTCTTGGCTGTGGTGGGGGTCTTAATTGGGCAGTCAGGTCGCAGGGTTAAGGGCAGAGTCATGGGAACAAAGTAAGCAGGCAGATAATTGTACTTGTCTTTGAACAATAAGGGCAGCACCTCAATCCTCTTTTCTTCACATCCTATGTATTCAGTTTCTCTAGTCCTTGCCAAGAGATCAGCAATAAGGATGGTCTCCAAGTTGTACTCCATGTAGGCGGGGTTGGGCGGGTATTTGGTAAAATGCACAGGTCCAAAGGGGGCTTCTGGGGGACGGTATAGTGCCTGGGGAGGGTCGGCAGGTTGGTCAACAGAGGGGGTGGTTGCCTGATGGTCTACTTGGCCGGAGTTAAGATGGAATATCACTAAGACTAGATAAGGTAATATTTGTTCAAACCAAAGGTTCATAAAACTTTATTATCAAAAATGACAATGTGGTCTTCATCATACCGCCGGGCTTTTATACCATGGGTTTTTGCTTTTTCAATTTTTGCAGGGTTCAGGTTCACAGCCAAGGCACTGGCAGGGCATGGATCTTGGCTTAGAGTCTTGAGGGCAGCAGATCCAGGTTTTGCCTGCTCTGGTGAATAGAAGTGGCAATGCTTTGTTCTGCCGCTACTGTTCACCACGTCACCTGAGTAGTCCAATTGTACTACCCATTCTGGACGGAAGACTGGCAGCTGCCGGTAGTCATTGGCAGAGTTAACAGTAGGTTTTGTTTAAACTTCCTTAAGGCAAGCTACAACCTCTGCATAGGTCCAGATCTTTGACGGAGCAAGGTTGGCAGCAATCTGGTGACCATTTGGGGAATTGTCCTTGGGAGACTGGCGGGTCTCAGAGTAACTCATCAACTTGGGTTTGCAGTTTAACGGGTTGGAGGGTTTCTGTTCACTTTGTGTGACTTGAGTAGTCTTTGGAGGGTCAGGGTTCAATTCCAGGGTCTCCAATGTTGATTTAAAACCTCCAGTATTAACGCTTGGCAGGTTGGCATGTTTCTGTTCCCCCTGTTTGGGGTCATCTATCTCTGGTGGTCCAGGGTTTGACCCAACTGGCATTTGGGTGGTTTCCTGTCCACTCTGGTCAACATAAGGCTTTCCCTGAGACCCAGCTTTCAATTCCCAGGTTTTCAATACAAGTATTGAAATATTATTCATGACACTGCGGGAAACTAACTGCACCAATCAATGACCTAACCAAGGGTAATGCCAAAAAGAAATTCTCTTGACACCAGAATGCAATAATAATTTCCAACTATCAAAACAATCTTTGATTAAGCACCAATATTGCAATAACCTAATAACAACAGGTGCTACAAGCTTGAGTCTGATGCCAGTGACACTGCCATTGGCGCAGTACTATGCATTTGCCAGCCAGGGCAGCAAGAGTTCCTGCCATTATGTTACAAAAGTAGAAAACTAACTAACACTGAGCAGAGGTACCCTATACATGACAAGGAACTGCTAGCAATATACCATTCATGCAAGAAATAGAGATGTTATCTGAAGGACATTTAAATGTTTGAGTGCTAACTGACCATAAATCTTTAATCTATTTCAAAACTCAGAACGCACTCGCAAGACGACAAGCCAAATGGATGTCCCTGCTGGAGAAGCTCAATCTGAGCATCCAATATAAAAGAGGGGCAGAGCTGGTCACAGCTGATGCTCTCTCTAGGCTATTTCAGCCAAGAGAGTATCATCCTGACCACCTGGACCCTGACTGGCCCAGCCTATATAACACTGAGTACAAGTCTAAAGGGAAAGACCCCTCAACACATCAACTAACCCATGATACATTAGTAAGGAATGAAAATCATTTCCACATATCAAATATTACAGTATACCACATTGTTAAATAAAAACATGTTCTCTACATCCCACTTGCACAGAGAGTTGACACTATCCTAAGACATCACCGCTTACTAGGGCACATAAAGGCTAACAATCTATGCCTCACTTTAAAAGAGATAGTATGGTGGCCCAATCTTAAACAAGACATAATTGACATTCTGAAAAGTGCAAATTGTGTGAGAAATACGCCAGCATCAAGGCTCCAGAATCAACAGTTAATCCAGTACCAGACCCTGAACCATTTAAGGTTTGGGGGCTGGACATGGTGGGACCCTTCCCAAAAGCAAAAAGCAAAAAACACTTCTTAATTGTAGTCATTGACTTTGCTACACGCTGGCCCATCTGCTGGGCAACACAGAACTACAAGGCCAAAACCATAAATTGCTTCATCAATAAGACAATAATAGCCAACTACAGAACTCTTGACTAAATCATAACAGATGAAGCAACTGAGCTATCAGGGCATGTAGTAAACAACAACTTAAAATCCAAAATATCAAGCACTTTACAACCTTGCCCTACAGCCCACAGGCCAACGGCAGAGTTGAACACCTAAGTGGCAGCCTTATCAGAACCCATAAGAAAATAACGGATGGCAAAGCCAAGGGCACATGGCCACTATACATGAAACATGCATTATCAGTATTGCGGATACACACCAATCAAAAGACAAGCTACTCACTGTTTGAACTAACATAAAGATACAAACCAGAGATAGTTGCCTGAAATAACCAACTGTGTGTGAAAATCCTCTGGGAAAACCTCCAACAGTAGAACAAGTACCAACTCTACAACACATACACTTCAAAGCTAAAATAGCAGAAATAAAAAGGCTCAAAACACAAAAGATAACCTCTACAGAGAAACCACTCTCCATCAACTCCCCCGTCTGGGTCCTGGCAAGAAACAAAAAGAAGCTGGACTCAGTACACAAGAGACCAGGAAGAGTCATCAGATACAGACCAGACAGAAACACTTATCTGGTCAAGTTACAAGGCGTCAAAGATCCTATCATCAAAAAGTATCACAGATCCTGCCTTTGCTTCAGCAAAGAAAAACACTTGACTTGGCTAGTACCCACTAGCAAATAACTCCAGGAACATCAGGTAGCAGCTGTCAAGATGAAGCCCCCTCCAGATGTACCAGAGCAACCTCTTAAGGGGGTGTTGAGGAGCTGGATGTACAAGTATTCTGGCTACCGTCAACCCACTTGACATCCAGTCATCTCCCAGTTTGATGACAATCCAATATTCAGTTTGACATGCCAGAAATGGCAACAAACCGATATCACATGGCTCGTCCAGATATCCAGCAATTCAAATCCAATCCGCATATGATCTTCCTTATCTTTGATCCAACTTAAATTTTAGCCACACTGAAGAATATATAAGTCTAAAGTATTATTCAATAAAATACACTCCTTGTATTCTTAATTTCATATCTGAAGCTTTTCCAAAAAGTTGCTCCTCATCAAAATCATCTCCTGGACCAGCTTGATTTTAGAACGCATCCGGTAGCTGGTCTACCCCACTACATTTGTATAACTTGGTCTTAAGCTGGATTATCACTGGAAGATGAGGCCCTGCCCTAGGTTTGTCATTTTCAGTACCTTCTAACCTTACCCCAATGCCTGCCAATCTTGGCATCCCTCCTGGGAAACTTGAGTCTGCGACAGTTGTGACTTCTCAATGTCCAGAGTTCTATGCTGAAGACATGTTAATCCTTTCACCAGCAATCTATCTGGGACTCCTTTGGTTGGGTATGATCATTCTGTGGCACCCCAGTGTTTGTTTTGAAAATTTTACTAAACAACATATAAAGCTTCAGTGATGGCTAATTGTCAACTCCCTATGGATTTGGGTGGTTATTTTCCACCACATAGAGACCTCTTCTTAATGTATGTTGATTCCTGTCACCCTGAGCTCTTTACCCGCTCATATGAGTGCTTGGGAGGAAGGCTTGTACTGTCACAGGATTTTTGAAACTTAGCCGTTGGGATTGGCCAAAAGATCATGGTGTCATATTTTGATCCTGGGGTCAAAAAACACCAGATTGCCTAGTTCCTGGGAGGTAAGGATTTAGACTTGTTTTCCAATCTTTTTTTGGGATATTTGCATGTTTGGCTATAGCTTTCTCTGGGCTGATTACTTGGTTGATGCCCCTTAATGGTTCAGGGCCATTTTATTGGTCCTGGCCCTTTGATGCTTAAATTTCTGAGGGCAGTGATTCTGGATGAGATGAAAATATCTATGATACAGTACAGCGACAATGCTTACATCCTGGATGCCATCACAGATACTATAAAGTACCTTTGTCCTGAGTAAAGAGGGTGTATGAGAAAGCATCATCCCACTTTTGGTAACCCTGCTGAAACAGCATGGCTACAGTGCGGGTCAGAGACTCTGGGCCTGAGATCTATAACTGGTAATTGTAAATCAATCCAAAATGGTGGATTGATTAGTTGATCTTGTCAACTATTTTGTTATCAGCTAGGAAGGAATGGTCACAGATTAGTTTGGGGACCAGGCATGTTAGGTTGGTGACCCCACGGCCTGTCAAACAGGTAGCTCCTCTATGATGGGGCCCTGCGTGTGGACCAGGAAGTTAACCTGATGATGGGGCTTGGATGGGGTTCCTTGTAGGGTTGGGGAGATGGAGTCTGAGCCAGTCCTGGTGGTTGCCTTGATTTAGGTGTCCAGGCTGGATCCTTTCTGGAACTGTGGATCCCCTAGCTTGGTGATCTGACCCTTTTGGAACGGATGTGAGTAAGAGGCTTCCGTTCCTTGGAAGTCTAGTGCTGGCCACTTAGCATTGGGAGAAGAAATCTAGCTGAAACTGTTGGATATGACAATCATGGCAGGTGATTGGAAAATATTGTATGTGGGGTTAAATAAAGTTTAGGTTTTAAGCAAGATTTGAATTTGGAACTCTGTAGACTTTCATTTTATTTAAAGGATCAGGTGTAACTGAGCTCGTTCGACCCATTGATGTATATAATAGGATCTGAAATATCCTCCACCAGCGGCAAAAGCAAGGCTATGATTTACTTGGGTAGCTGCTTTATTGTAAAGCAGGTTATTGCAGCAGATCTGTGGTGACCCCGGCTCCTTGAATACTTCTTGTAAGGGGTTTAGCTTGATTGGGTGCTCCCGCCAGCTAGATTTAGGGGCGATGGCCTAAATTCTAGCAGCACTGGTGGGGTTGATCAACCGAGTTCGATCTTAAGCCGAGGTAGGTTTTGATGGGTTCAGGGATTGAACCCGTGGAAAAATCCATCCCGGGGTTGAAAAAACCGGCGGGTACGTCAGGGAAGAGGTGGTGCTCAGGTTAAGTGGGAACTATCCAGGTTTGGATGAGCCACGCCATCGCTGCAGCAGGGGGAGCTTGGTTAGAAATTTATTGGGGCGGGAGGGGTGGTTCGGTCGGTGCAAGGTCCAGAGCTGGATCCGTCGATACAGGTGGTGATGGTGCGAACCGGCTCCTCTGACGGGACTGGAATTGGTGCTTGCCCGAGTTTTCGATCCAAGCAAAGGGTAAACAGTCACTGCCGTTCTTCGCTTACCCGGATAGTGGGTCAGTGGCGCTTAGCTAAAGCTGTTTACAGGGTTCGTTGGAAAGTTGGCCGGGATCGCGAAGGGTAGGTAGTGGCTGAGGGTGAAAATAAATATATATTTTCGGAATTAGATGTACTCATATTGGTGGATCTATTGAACAGTTAATTCATATTTGTGATGAGTATATAATTTAATTTATGGGGATTGATTATAGTTCTAATAGCGGGTTGAAAATGATCAATTTAAAACAATTAATTGCCAATATCTTTGCTACATTTAAATTTGATTTAGGGTATGTATAAATGGGAGTATATGATTTAATTTATGAGTATTGATTATAGTTCTAATAGCGGGTTGAAAATGATCAATTTAAAACAATTAATTGCCAATATCTTTGCTACATTTAAATTTGATTTAGGGTATGTATAAATGGGAGTATATGATTTAATTTATGAGTATTGATTATAGTTCTAATAGCGGGTTGAAAATGATCAATTTAAAACAATTAATTGCCAATATCTTTGCTACATTTAAATTTGATTTAGGGTATGTATAAATGGGAGTATATGATTTAATTTATGAGTATTGATTATAGTTCTAATAGCGGGTTGAAAATGATCAATTTAAAACAATTAATTGCCAATATCTTTGCTACATTTAAATTTGATTTAGGGTATATATAGATGGGGAAAAATCATTCAGGCTCAGGCCGAGGGATTTATGTGGATCAGGAGTGGATGTTGTGAAAGTAGGGGAGGTGATTATCCAGCCGTGGCTTGAGGTACTGGGAGAAGGGATGGAAAAAGATGATTGGTCAGACGCTTCTCATCAGTGAGTGGATTGGTGGTACTGAGCCCCTGGGCTATTCATGAGCAACGATATTTGATAAGGATCGATTGTTGGGCTATAAATCCTTGTTTGAGATTCGTAATTTTGGATCCCAACCACAATTTTTTGCAGTGGCCAAGTTTCTGAGAGGATTGTGTGAAGATTGGACAATGTTTTATTGTGGATGTGGAGCATTAAGGGTGCTATGGGGTTATTACTTGTCTTGTTATTAGGGGCTGCTGGGCTGGGTTAAAGAGAGCATTTTATAGAGAAAAGTAATTTAAAATAATATTTATGCATAAATGGTTCCCAATATGAAATTAACCATTCGCTTTAACTTGTAAGTTTTAATGTAATCCAAATACGCAGCTGTACCCAATCATTTCCTTTTACATAAATTAGCCATAAAGTATATGGTGCATAAGAAATTGTTCAAGACCTTGGGCTCCTAGAGAATCACTGTCACCTGATAAATTCTAAGCTAAAATCAGCCCTATGGAATAGA
The DNA here is from genome assembly GCA_014839935.2 of Entomophthora muscae. Classification (NCBI taxonomy): domain Eukaryota; kingdom Fungi; phylum Entomophthoromycota; class Entomophthoromycetes; order Entomophthorales; family Entomophthoraceae; genus Entomophthora; species Entomophthora muscae. The sequence goes on along the minus strand of QTSX02004617.1, from coordinate 36,905 downwards.
TGGGGCGATCTCTCAGGCACCCAAGTAAGCCATCTCTTTCCATGAACCACTTGGGCAGTCAGCAGTTCACCAGCTATTTTAAATCAAGCATTTCTAATCGCTTTGCCAGGGCTCAGCCCGTAGCTTTAGACTCGAAATATATTTAATAGACAGTATTTTATTAAAAGCGCTGGGCTCTTCCAAACCTTGTACAAGAACAAACCAAAGGTGCATATGGTCATGGAATCGATATGCTGATTAGAAATCATAAGCCTTTAGCATAAGCGTCTCTTTGGGATTGGAGGTGAAGGAAGGTCGTTTCTTTGGGATTTCAAATTCGGCATAGGCTCAAGGCAAATTAATTAACGAGTCGGCCCAGCGTGTCAAATGCACAAGCTTACCTCAGAGCCTCTATTTTAGTGAGTAAAGCAGTAAAATTGAATGTTTACGGAAGGGTTTCGCCATTGGCTAATATTTTCTAATGCAAGATGCCTTTGATGTTGTTTGGAGGTTGTAGGGGGCTTTGACAGCTGCCTTGAAAGTTACCCAATGGGAGAGGACAGGGGGCTCATGGGCCAATGGAATGGAGTAATGGCGAGCGGCGAATCTGATTGGTAGTGTGTAGAAACATGATTGGCCCACGGAGAAATAAAGTATATCATCGAGGTGGTTGTGACTTGAGAAAGTTTGCATTAGGCTGGATTGAGTGGTGGGTGGGAAATGGCGCGATAATTGCGTGAAATGGCGTGATGGTTTCGGTATATAAGCGTGGATGTTGAGAAGGTTGGCAGAATCTCAAGCATGACCAACACCATTGAACGTTTCCTCTTTACCTCTGAATCTGTTGGCGAGGGCCACCCCGACAAGATCTGTGACCAGGTCTCCGATGCCATCCTCGATGCATGCCTGGCTCAGGACCCATACTCCAAGGTTGCCTGCGAGACCGCCGCCAAGACTGGGATGATCATGGTGTTTGGTGAGATCACCACCCGTGCCGTTATCGACTACCAGAAAGTCATCCGCGACACCATCAAGGAGATTGGCTATGACTCGAGTGAGAAGGGGTTCGATTACAAGACCTGCAACGTCCTTGTTGCTATCGAACAACAGTCCCCCGAGATCGCTGGAGGCCTTGTCCAGATCTCCCAAAACATCGAAGATATTGGTGCTGGTGACCAGGGTATCATGTTCGGGTATGCTTCTGATGAGACCCCCGAGTTGATGCCCTTGACCATTGTTTTGGCCCACAAGCTGAACTCCAAGATGAGTGAGCTCCGCCGTAACGGTGTCCTCGGCTGGCTCCGTCCTGACTCCAAGTCCCAGGTTACCGTTGAGTACGAGAACGAGAATGGCGTCCTCAACGCTCTCCGCGTCGATACCGTTGTTATCTCTACCCAGCACTCCCCTGATGTTGATAACGAGACTATCCGCAAGGAGCTCAAGGAGAAGGTCATCGATGCCGTTATCCCTGCCAAGTACCTTGACGACCGCACTGTCTACCACTTGAACCCTTCTGGTCGCTTCGTTATTGGCGGGCCTCAGGGTGATGCTGGTGTCACTGGTCGCAAGATCATTGTTGATACCTACGGTGGCTGGGGTGCCCACGGTGGTGGTGCTTTCTCTGGCAAGGACTGGTCAAAGGTTGATCGTTCCGCTGCTTACACTGCTCGCTGGATCGCCAAGTCTCTCGTCAACGCCAAGTTGGCCAAGCGTGCACTTGTCCAGCTATCCTATGCCATTGGTGTACCCGAACCCCTCTCGATCTTTGTCGACACCTACGGCACCGGTACCAAGACTAACGAGGAGCTGCTCGAAATCATCAAGAACAACTTTGATCTCCGCCCCGGCAAGATCGTCCAGGACCTTAACCTGTTCAAGCCCATATACCGCAAAACTGCATGCTACGGTCACTTTGGTCGTGAGGAGTTCACCTGGGAGCAGCCCAGGGACCTCAAATTCTAATCCCCCACCCTTAAAATTATTCCTTTTTAACTTCAGTTTTCTTTTCCTTAAACTAAAGTCTTTTAACCCCCAAACTATTCTCTTTGCTCACCCGGCGCATTCACCATAAGACGCCTTTAACTGTCTCAGGTAAGGCTTCCTTTTTAATTTTTAATATCTCTTGCTTTCACCAATCACTTCAAATCAGAGTGCACTCACTTTCGTAAAGGCTTCCATCTTCTTTGAAACTTGTCTCTTCTCCCTTAACATTTTACTTTTAATAGATGCTTTCCTTTAAAACTGCGTGAATAGTCTATATTTATTAAATCAATCTGCTTATCAAACCCTTTCTGAATTGATACCCAAGTTTGTTTCACTACTCCCCTGCAGCATAACTGCCGATATTTGCTTACAGTCCTTTAAGCTTCCAAGACCATCTATTCTGTACCCTTTACGAAATGTACTTGATTTTAACTTATTAACATCTGTACTCTGTCTAGGTTGTATATTGACTTGTAAGGGAAAAACTCAATTGATTTGTCCCAGAAAGGTATCTATATTTACTCCCTTCTTTTATTTAAAACATGATTCAAACTACATATTTATTAACATGTTCCCCAACCCTTCCCATATCCCAACTATAAAGACGTTTTAGAAAACTTGAACCATAAATTATTAATCTGCAGCTGAGCTTTATTAAGCCTCCTCATGTTAAAATAGATGCAAGCACTGTTTTTACTACAACCTTCACTTTTGAAAATTTTACAAAGGCTAGATCGAACACGATTCTTAGCAACTCCTTATCTTCATACCGTTCAGTTATCACTGCCATGCCTTTCTCTTCCCGTAGCCCAATCCTCTCCCTCTCCATGATGGATTTCCAATGTGGGGAAACATCATCCATCCCTAGCAACAGGTGGCAAGTATCCCCGGAGAAGATACGGCTCCTCTGGGCGGGTGGACTCCCTTGTTGAAATGGCCCTCCAATAACTTAGGGTAAGCTCCCTTAACCCACTCCGAGTTTTCTTGGGATAGGGGTAGCCATCTCCAGCATCGCCTTTCGTAAAGCTATCCCCTGGCCGGTGCAGGCCGGTTAAAAGGTGACCGTGTATAGAATACCTCAAGGCCCAAGGATTAACATCGGCCAAGCATAAAAAGGCTTCTAAGGTCTGTAAAACCGATCTGATGGAAGCTCCCAACAAACCTTGAGAGGCAAAATGGGGCGTGAACAGTCCATCAGACCTAGAGAAACTGAATTACTGCCATACCTGAGCATGGCGGAAAGGTCTAAAGGCTAGCTCCCCAGGTCAGGATACCTGGCAGAGCCGACTGCTGAGGTGGACCTGTCCAGCACCAGGGCCTGGGTGCCATTGCACATACCACCTAACTGGGAAAATGATGCGCAAAGGGGATCATGGCTAAGGATGCTTTGGTTCATCCCCAGGTAGCTCCCAGCTTTGGGCGGCTGCAGCCAAGGCAAAGCTGTTTAGTACCTAAACCTATAGCAAATATTTGAAACGGGGGAGCCAGCCACTGGCCGCAGCTGCCCAGGCTTGGCTGAAGCAGCCCCGACCATAGCTACCGGACAGCCAGCTACGAAGCCAGCCCGTAGAGAGAGCAGAGGCGAGTAAGCCTTTAACCCGACCGGAACCTGCAGAGCTCAAGCCAGACAGCCTCGACCTACCTGTCGGGACCGGGGGCAGGCAGGGTTTAGAGGGTTGCTGGGTAAACCGGGACCATAACCGACCCCCCTCTCTTGGCCAAGAAGGTACTTGTGATCTGGTTGGTTGGAATTAAAGATAGGGGTGTGGGACTGCTGTGCTGGGATCCAGTTGCTATACAGCACGGGAAGAGGCTGCAATGGTTAGCCCAGCTCTACATAAAAGCTGGACAGCAGGAACCGGGGCAGGGACCAGGGCACATAGCCAGGTTGGAGCCAAGGATCTCACCCGAGGCCTGCAAACTGCAGCCCAAAGTTACAGCGGAAAGGTTCAGGCCTTTGGGGAACCCAGCAGAGCGAAAAGCTGGAACAGAGGTCTCCTATCAAACAAAGCCTTGCGGTAGCAGTCTGAGGGATGATACAGCTGGTGGCCCCTAAGATGATGGAGTGCTGAAACCCTGATACCAGCTGGAGCAGGGGTACAGCAGGGTCACCCTGCCCAAAAGGTCCAAGAGTTCCTTGGCCCATGGCTTATGAATGGTTTCAAGAGAGAGTTTCACTACCACCGTTCAAGCATAGGGGGCCTGAAACACCTATGGGGCAGCTGGCCAGAGAAGCAGCTGTTCAACCCAGGGATCAGAGTGGTGTCCAGGAAGTAAAGTGGGCGACTCTGCAAACTTCCAAGCTAACCACTTGATGAGCGAAGAGGAGGGAGAAAAGGCAGGAAGAGAGTAGATGCTTATCTCTGAAAGCTTTGGTGGGAGACATCTATGGCAGCTAATAGAAAGAGAAAGCTCAGATGGAAGTTATCTGTAATAACTAGAGAGAGATAACCCAGATAGAAGTCATCTGTAGGGGCTAGACAAAGAGAAAGCCTAGATGTAAGTCATCTATAGTGACTGATAGAGAAGAAATAGCAAGTCTAGATGTAAGGCACCTATAGTGGCCAATAGAAAGGAATATGAGAAAGACTAGGTGGAAGTCACCCTGGATGGTTCAGGAACAAGAGAAAAGGATTAAAAGAGATAAAAAATAGAGAGAAATGCTGGAGAAATAAAAAATATACAAAACATATAAATAAATCAAGAGGAAAAAATGTACAAATAAAGGGTTATTTAAAAGAATAGATCAAAAGTAGGGAAGGTTGGTGCTGGTACAGGGAACCAGTTATACCTTGGTGCACAAAGTGTTAACGTTTTGAGCGTTGAGAATTGATTTCCAAGTTGGATCACAGGGAAACTTCAGGAACGGGGAAGTTTTGAGCGCTGCAACCATAGGAAAAGTCAAGGGCATATTTGCTGATGAACATTGTTGGTTGGAAGACAAAGGCTTAAAGCACGATTGCGAAGGCAAAGAAACAATACTTTAAGCTTTTGAGAAACCAAGTGGGTAAGCTTATTTTATTACAGAAGAAGGTGAGCCCCAACAATATAAGCTTATGAAGAAAGCCATTCTGAAGGCAGGAACAATGAGGAAAGAGCACTATAAGTAGGAGGCTGATAAAAAAGTTGAAGGAATTGCAAGAATCCTTTGGTTGCTGCCGAGTTGCGCTTTATTATTTGACATAATAAGGAACTTGAGCAAAATTCTTAAATTTGAAAGACTTAGGGCTCTGGCTTTAAGCCTGTTTGGTCTGAGTACGAGTGATAGATATCTTCCTAGCAAAGGGAAGACGAGCGCCAAAGATTCAATGTCAAAATTAATGAGCAAAGATGAACTTATTTTATTAATGAATGGGCATTCAATCTTATATCCAAAGATCCAATCCTAGCGGCCTTAGTGGAGATGCCCCAAGTGACAAGAGGCTGATAAGGATCTGAAAGGTTCAGATATTGATGTCGGCCCATATTTGGATAAAGAGAACTTTACAGGTCAAAAGGAAAAGCAAAGGCTTTCACAGTGTACTCAGGACCCCTCTTGAAGATCGCAGTAAGAGGGCCAACCCAGAGAGAGTGTCAAGCTTATGAGCATGTCCATCTATCCAATGTTGGTAATAGAGGACCTGATCTCCAATGCTGAATTCAGAGACAGAGGCACGCGATGCATTGAAAGGTGATAGTTCCATGGTCTTAGTCTTGTAAGCGGAAGTATAGGCAGTTGCCTGGATGTCTATGACCTTATTGACTAACTCTCAGACTTGTTGTTTAGGATCAAGTGCAGCATTTAGAACAACCAATGTATGTCCCAAGGTTGAGAGGGTAGTGGCTTCCTGTCCATACAACACTGCAAATGGGAAAACCCTAGTAGTACAGTGTTTACTCAGCCAGTAAGCAAATAGAGAAGCTGGCAGATATAAGTACCAATTAGAGGCATTGTAACGGGCTAACTTGTGCATGATAGAGACCACAGTGAAATTGGTACACTCTACAGTACCATTGATATATGGGTTGTAAGTTGTGGCAAAGAATTGATGAGTACCCATGGCTTTCACCAATGAAGTTATCAATTGAGTGTTGAAATTTGTCCTATTATCAGAAAGGAGCATTTGAAGACAGCCATGGTGGTAAAATACATCTTGCAGTTGAAATGTGGCTGTGGCTTTTACTGTAATATCCTTGGTAGTCCTAGCCTCAACCCATTTACTGAAATGATCCATCACAATGAGGATAAACCAACATCCAGAACAAGAGCAATGGAGGTAACCTACAGCACACACACTGACAATATGGAAGGCATGTTTAGGTAACACCAATTTAAACTTGTTCTGAGTGGTATAATGTTGCTGTAGTTGACAGTCATGACAGGAGGCCAGAAAATCAGGGATTAGTACGTACATGTTCTCCCAGTAATAGTGTTTGGCAGCCAGTTTGTTGTAAAATTGGACTATATTAACTAGCAAATTGTACAAACTGAGGTTTATCTTAACTAAACCATATATAAAATATAATAATATTGCTAAACTATTTAAGGCTTACTAAACACCAACTTCAACTGCTAAATAAAAGGTAATATCAAAGTATGTGTTAAGTGTAAGGTTAAAAGTTGTGTTTATTAAACTCATATGGGTTGATAATAAGCCTGAATAATCCAGCTCCATGATGTCATAGCAATTGGATAGTGTAAATTGACTTTGGTAGCCCATTGCCAAATCATATCAATGAGTAAATCCCATTGACTCAAAAGCAAATAAAGCAGAGCTTCAATTTTGCGACACAGTCATAAGACTCAGATATCTCACCATGCCGGTGTCTAGATGAGCCTGTAACACAACTGATACTTGTAAGCTTGGACAGACGTACAGTAGATATAGAGACCCAATTTTCTTTAAACAGTTGATTATCCCTAAATACAGTGTTCACAGATAATTTATAAAAATTCAGGAGGGTACTTTCAGGTTCAGATTCTCATGTGATAGAATAGCATATGATCTTGTACAACCAATCAGCCTCAGCAGGGTGTAGAGCTAAGATAGGCATTTGGAACAGATCATCAGCGTTTTGGTGTTGAACTCTAGAACAATGAACCACAGTAAAATCATAGCCTTATAGATGCAAGGCCCAGCACAGTAGTTGTCCTTCAGGTTTTTTTTAGCTGCTGAAGGCACCAAAGGGACAAGTGATCAGTGATCACTGTGAAGTGTGTGCTATAGATGTAGTTTCAGAATTGTTTAAAGCATACGAACACAGATAAGAACACATTTTTGGTAACTCTACAATTCTTCTCATGCTTATTGAGGATTCAAGAAAAGTAAGCAACAGGGTGATATATCCCTTCATTGTCTAGTTGCGCCAGGATGGCTCCCCTAGCAACCCTGCTAGCATCAATGTACATGATAAACTCCTTGTTTTAATTGGGGTACACCATTATGAGGACTTACTTGGTTTTTCCTTCAAAGTTTCAAAGGATTGTTGCTGACTCTTGGTCCACTTGAAAGGTACGCTTCTAAGTAACCAAACTAAAAGCTCATCAATCTCCGCAAAATCATGAATGCATTGTCAATAGTATTTCATTATTCATAGGAAGACCTGTACCTCTTGAATATTGTTAGGGGAAAATTTTTTGTTGATAGCATCCACCTTATTGGTAATAGGTTGAATCCCTGTTTGTGTAACCTCATGTCTCAGAAACTCCAAACAATCCTTGAAGAAAGAACATTTGTATGGCTTAAGTCTGAGGCCAGCTTCTTGTATATTGAGGAATACAGATTTCAGGTGGTCTAAGTGCTCAGTGAAGGTGGCACTAAAGACAGTGATATTGTCCAAATACACCAGCAGGTACAACATACCATCTCAAATTTAGTTTGAGATGGTGTTTTTTGTGTTAGTGATTTTGAATCACAAAAAAATAAAATATAATAAAATGAAATAGTTAAATTTCACTTATAAATTTTAATATGACGTCTCAAAAGTACACCATCTTGATGTGTCATTTTGAGTCAAATTAATTAAATCTTATTTTGCTAACTTTATTTACATACAGAATCACTTAGTGTGGGGCGTGTTTACACCATCTCAAATTTACAAAATCTCAATTTATGCCATTTATCACAAACTAAAATGAGCCAATTCTTGTACTAAATTAAAGCCTGTTGTATACAATCAGAAGATGTTCCCATATTATTAATCCAAGACAATTATAATAAGATCAACCTTAAACAACATCACTAAGGTAGTTCTACTAGTGATTATCATTGCCTGGTAAAAAAACACTTTTGCTATGTAATTTATAACTTATCTAAACATGAATACAGTGATAAGAGCTTTCTTAATAAAATATTTTATTAGTGATTTTGATATAAACAGTGTTAATTATGCCATTTCAATTTACGGCACTTCAAATTCCACTAGGTTTCATATCATCCAGTTGGTTTGATGTGTGTTATGGATAGGAGAAAATAAGAGGAAATTACATATGCTGCCACTTTACGCTATATTGATTTTCCTATTGCAATCCTTGCTATCCGCTTTTAAAAAGTACTATTTCACATTAAAAACCACTTATATAAAAAATGTAAGAAAATATATGAAATTTTGTAAATATTTATCTTTTGGTCTTCCCTAAACAACTGGGTACTTTTTATCCCCAGTTGTATAAGCTAGTTTTAAAGATATTCAAGTTTTACTCTTTGGCCTGGTTGAGGTAGCTCTACCATGAATTTATTAATTTAATATAAAAATATGTAAATTCCTTGTGTTTTTGAGTTACAGCATCTTGATTAGGACATCTTGAATACATCATTTTGACTGCAAGTTTTCAGTCAAAGCTCAAAGTTTTGCATACTTTCACTACTAATAAAACATTTATTTTTACAAAATAAAAGGATTAAAATTTTACAGTATATATTTTTAAGCTTTTTCTACAATTCTATGTAAAAATATTCTATACTTTTATATTTAAAACATTCCCATTTTCTCTTTAAAAACTGCCCCCAAATTGCTCATATTTTGATACTAATTTCATTTTAGATGCTTCCCAAGCCTACCACCAAAGCTGCGTCCAAGGCCTCCAAGTCCAAAAGCAATCCTCCCAAGGCCAACAAGATTAAAAATACCCCTAATAAGTAACCTTCTAAGGCTAAAGCTCCCCCAAGTCACCCATGCACTCATCAGAGTCTGAGGAAACAAGCCCAACCCCTTGTAAAGCCCAGCTTTGTAGACATAGCAGAACTTACTTTCTAGGCAACTGTGGTAATTTTGACTCCCTGGCACTTGACACTTTGTCAAGTTCCAGGGAGTCGAGTGTCGCATATGTGAATCTATTAGTATTTTTGGCTTAACCAATTTTAAGCTAATTTTTACTAGTAAGTTAGGGGTTCAAAACCAAAAACCAAGGTTAAATTTACTCAAACCCGACTCTGTTTAATAAATCAGTTAGCTAAAATACCAATTTAAGGGGCAATTTATAAATAAATTTACTAATAGAAATGAAAAAACCTGTGTTTGACACTCTAAACCAAAAAGTGACCAATTCGACACTTTTTAAGCCAAATTTTAATTTTATTAATAAAATACATATGCGCTTATATAAATTTTATTATTTACTATTATATTTTTATTATTAGTGTCCATAGTTGTTGATTAGGCTCCCAAGCACCACTATACTGGATTTAGTGGCATAGACATTAATCAAATACCCCACTTGTTTTACTTTATGTCATTCCTGGGTTTTTGGATTAAGTGGTGCCACATAAATTAAGCCCAATTTATTAAGAGATTTCATATGTAATTTAAAAAACTGAAGCTCGACACTTTCTTTGTTTGACTCTATCCACTTGACACCCAATTGGTTTTGGATTTAACTAATCAAAGGCTCAGAATTAAGGCTAAATTAATATGTGACACACTATGAGCGCCACTCAACACTACCCACTTGACACTTTAACTTGGGGATTAGTACAGAGAGCTTCTTAACATTTTAACCAACACTATGGTAAATAATTCACTCCCAGCTCCTCCCAGCATAACTTAAACACTAATAAACACATTCTCAATTATTTACTTTTTTAACTTATGTTGTATTTTTTTTTAATTTTTGAGCATACAAGACTGCCTTGCTTTTGGGTTAACTTTTGAACCCAGTTTAAATTTAAGCAAGTTTCATATGTAAAAAATATAGTAAAATTGATGTTTCTTCTCGGCTCTAGCATACTCAACAGTAAGAATTCAGCTTTTTATGGCTGATTGACAGTGCCAAACTTGACACTTTACTATGTTTTGAATTTTCAACTCTCAATAAAAAAATCCACATAATAATTTTTTATTTTTTCTGCTATTATAATCTATTACTTTTTCTGCTGCTCTCCATATAATTTTCATATTTTTTTATTTTCAATTAAACTTTTACATTGATTTAACACTAAGATGTTATGCTGAACCTAACATCTTTGATGCTTCATAATAAATTCACTTATTTTCTATGTTTTAACCTTTATATCTATACTTCTAGTTTCTATTTTGCTTCTATTTACTTTTTTATGTTTTTTTTGATAAATAAAACTTTATTTGCATACTTTTCATTTTACTTTTGCTTTGTTTTACCTCTGTGTTTCATATCTTTCATACTTCTATTATTTACAATGCTAAACTCTTCTTTAGACAAAATCAAACAAGAACAGCCAACAGCCCAAGCGCCAAGCCTCCAAGGGCTCCAAAGAAACTGCCTCCACTCCCAAGTGTGCCAAGAAGAGCTTGCAAAGACAAAGTCTCCAACCCCATCTCCTCCCTCTCCATCTCCTCCTACTCCCCCCTCCACCCTCATCTTCCACATCCCCTTCACCTTCCCCCCAAAATTCCTCCTTAAATAAATCTGATGGTGATCTTACCAACCACTCCTTTTACCACTCAGAGGCTGACTCTGAGCCCACCAAGGAGCGGCATACTGTTGCAATCAAGTTTCCAGACTTTCCTGCAACGTATCTTACAATAAACAGGGGGCGCTCAATGAGCCGCCCCTTGATGTATCTAACATTATGGATTAATCTGATGGCAATATTGAATGGCAGGTACTTCATCCTAATTAGGAGCGCTGTCAATTTGACTTGCTGATTCCTGCACAAGTTATTCCCCAGCTCCAAACATTACATGTAACTTCCCACTATGCCACCCCCTTATGGCCTTGTGGCTTTTCCCATATAGTATATTAATCACAATATTCTACAATAAACAATACCTTATTCTTATTATTCTGTCCTTTCAATTGGACTGTTGTCTTCCCCAATTCCAAATACTGAATCCTCATTGGTTCAGTTGCAACAGTGGTAGCAGCGGTAGGTTATTGACCTACCTAAAACAAAATTCCCTCCAAGAAAGGATAGAGTATGGGCCGTATGGCTACTCCCCAACAAGAGACCTTCCTGCTAATCCCCAAGGGGGACATCCCCAACAGGTACATCATCTATCAAGACCAGTTAGTTCTCACCAGTGTGTACAATTGGCTCTGCCTTGGGCAGCATGACGCCAGCGTCACCCTGCCCCAGTCAGACCTGTCCCAGCGCATGCTCAACCTTCAGCTAGAATCCTTTGCTGGTGGCGTCAAGGGGGCCAACATTTTCAGTTGGCTCCAGTCTACAGAAACCCGCCTTTGCATCTTCCAGGTTCCTGAGCCCATGTGGGTTGCCACTGCGTCTGGTTGCCTCACGGGGCCCGTCACTGTGTGGTTCACCAACTGGGCAAGCCAGGAACTTGACGTTACCTGGGTGGTATTCCAAGATGCCGCCAAGTCCTGTTACAGTGAAACCTTCTCCCCCATTGTTGTGAGAACTCCTCTTCTAGCAATCAGAAAAACTGGTTCTGTTCCTGAGTACCTTGCTGCCTGGCAACAAGCTCTTGCTGCCGCCCCTGAAGCCGTGACTGACGGAAATGCAATGTTACTCACTCTCATTGTCAATGGATTAAAACCCCATATCTGCAAGTGGGTCCCCGTAGGTCACTGTACCTCCATTGATGACTGCTATAAAGCCATTGTGGAGGCTAACAATCAGGCCTCAATGGGCTTCTGCCGTACCAGTGACGCTCCATCCCAACCACGTACCATACCTGGCAGTGGCCACAGTCAAGTAGGCCGCCACCAATCATTTCAGCAGGATAATGGGACTAAATGCCCCCGCAAGGGGGAGATTCATCTAGCACAGATTGAGGATCAGGGAAAAGCCTGGGGGTTATAGCAATGAGAGACCTTACAACCCCACCTGACCCATCCTCTCAATCCTTGCTCGCAAAAAAACCCTGTAACTACAACATTCACAAAGTTGAAACCCTGGACGTCTTTCAAGTCCACAGTGATGACCCCGTATTGCAAGCAAGCCATTCCTCAAATAAAGTAACACACTTGTCTTATTCCTTCTGTTTCCATGGGAGCACCCACAAATTACTGGTAGATACTGGGGCCAACCACACTATGGTGGACCAGGCGTTCACCAACTTCAGCAATTAGACCAAGTGCCCAGCAGGTTCAAAGCCATACAGGTAGCTGACTCCCGCAGAGTGGCCATCACCCACAAGACAGTACCCTTCTCTGTGAGAATGGGGAACATCCAGGTTAAGCTCTCTGGGCTAATTATGGCAGGGCTCAGCCATGACGTGATTGCTGGTCTTGACTGGCTTTGGAACAATTATCCCTACATCAATTGGGATACCTCTGTCATCACCCTCAACAGAAATGGGGTGGGGTTCCAGATTTACCCTGGGGAAATGAGCAAGCTACTCCATGATACTTTTTTTGTCAGAATAACAGAGACAGGCTCATATGATTTCAAGGGGGGAAAACTAGACTTCAACCAATGCTCAGTTGAAGTTATCCGTGCTGAACCACCAGCGGTCCCTCCCTTGACATCTTCACCATCACCAGCGCTTGCAGCACTCCTTGAGGAGTACAAGGATGTATTCAGTGAGACACTTGAACAATTACCTCCTCTCCAGGAGATCCAGCACGCTGTACAACTTCAGGGATCATTACCTAAAGCACAACCATTATACTGTCTCACACCAAAGGAAGATGAAACCCTCCACCAGCACCTTGTGGACGCGCTTGATAAGGGCTTCATTTGACCCTTGCTCTCTCCATACAAGGCGGCAGTCTTCTTTGTAGCCAAGAAGGACAGGTCCCTTTGCCTGGTCACAGACTACCGCGCCCTAAATGAGGTGACAGTTAAGAACAAGTACCCCCTGCCACTAATTGACAACCTGTTTGATACACTTGCAGGTGCAAAGGTCTTTAGCAAGATCAATCTCACTGCAGGGAACAACCAGGTCCGCATTGCACCAGGGGATGAAGCAAAAACTGCCTTCCACACACACTACGGGTTGTTTGAGTGTCGTGTCATGAACTTTGGAATGACCAACACTCCCTTCACCTTTGCCATGTTGATGAACAAAGCATTCAAGGAGCTGATTGGGAAATGTGTGGTTGGGTACCTTGACAACATTATTGTCTTCAGTCAAGATCAAACCACACACCTCCAACACCTCCGTGCTGTCCTTGACACCCTTTAGAAAAACCAGCTAAAAGCTAAACCCTCCAAATGCAAGTTCCTCAAAACAGAGCTACTATTCCTAGGGCACACTATCTCTGCCCAAGAGGTAAAGCCCAACCCTGCCAAAGTTAAGGCAATCACCAGCATGCTGCCCCCCACCAATGTAGGCCAAGTGCAAACATTCCTCAGCATGGTTGCCTACGTGTGCAAGTTCATTCCCAATTGCGGGGAACTAATTACACCTCTCACTGAGCTCCTCAATACCAAGCAGCGCTTTCATTGGACCCCCGTCAGAGATCAAGCCTTTGAGACGTTGAAGCAAAGGCTCACAACAGCACCAGTACTGCAGTTCCCCAATTGAAACCAACAGTACAAACTTGAGACCAATGCCTCTGACAGAGCCATAGGGGGCGTGCTACGGGTAGAAACTGACAATGGTGTCTTCCTTCCTGTGGCATATGAGTCCAGGAAACTTACTGACTCAGAACAGCACTACCCCATCCATGATAAAGAATTGGCAGCTATTGTACACTGCATTGAGAAGTGGCGCTGTTACCTGAAAGGTGCTACATTCCCGCCCCGCACTCTGACAGACCATAAGTCACTTCAGTACTTCAACACACAGTCCCACTTGACACGCTGCCAAGCAGGATGGGTGGAGCACCTATCCCCTTACCAGTTACACATTGAGTACAAGCCTGGGAAGGAACTTGTCACAGCTGATGCTCTTTTGCAACTCTACGTAGCGTCCATCACTGGGGATGATGGTTTGGATCCAGATTGGCCCATGCTCTACCTCTGTCCTGAGGTGACTTGCTACAAGGGCCTTAAATTGGTAACCATCTCCAAGCTGAAGGACAACAAAAGTCAGTTTACCACCCATGCTGGTAACGTCTGCTGTTGGGAAGAGACAGGTGAAAAGACACCTTAAATTCCCACCACACAACAAGGGGACACAATATTGCACTACCACCAGACCCTGGGTCACATCAGAGGGAGTAACCTCTTCAAGATCATGAAGCCTAAGGTTTGGTGGCCGCGCATGCATCAAGACATCTTGGACCTCCTTGAAACATGTGTGTTGTGCGGAAAGAACACATCCAAACCTGCACCCCCCAAGTCTGTCCTGCCCATCAAGGCCATGGAACCCTTTGAGCAGTGGGCCCTCAATATTGTGGGGCCACTCTCCAAAGACAGACTGGGAAAGAAGTACATTATCACTGCCATTGCTTACTTTACTCGCTGGCCAGTGGCCTGGGCAGCAACCAACCACACCGCCACCACCATTACCCGCTTTATTGGCAAGGAAATTGTGGCCCACTTTGAGCAATCTAAATGTCTCATCACAGATAGCGGTCCTGAACTAGTTGGGCATGTCATGAAGGCATACTGCGCCAAGAACACACTCCAACGTATAGTTACAACCCCCTACTATCCTCAAGCCAATGGACGCGTGGAATGGTTAAATGGCTCACTAGTTCAACTAATTGCCAAGCTCTCACAAGAGCACCCCAACACCGCATGGAATGAACACCTGCCCACTGCTCAACTCATCCTTCAAGCAAGAATCAACAGGGGCACGGGGTTCATCCCCAGTACCCTGGCCTTTGGAACACCTGGCAGTATGACAGGGGTTGAACAGGGAAAGCTACGGTCCAAGGTTCCCGACAAGCCTCCCCTAGTAACAACCCCATCCCTGGATCAATGGTGTGCCAAAGCCTGGGAAATTGAACACAAGCGGATTGCAGGAGGGAAAAAGCACCTCAAAACTAGATACACCATAGGTGACCACATCTACACCCTCAATCCCAATTCTACCAAGTTAGAGCCCAACCACCTAGGGCCCTTCAAGATAGCTGCTGTCTACAACAATCATACCTGCTAACTTGAAGATGCCCAAGGAAACACCAAGAAGCTTCACCATGATTGCTTGCACCCCTGCCACGCCATCCCTACACAAAGGTTGTTTGTGAGGACCTTTCCAGACCTTCCGCAGACTCCAGTCCTGGTGTCTGACAAAAAGCAGGGGGCAAGGGGGGGTGTTGCAACCAAGTTTCCAGACTTGCCTGCTAATATATCTTACAATACACAGGGGGCGCTTGATGAGCTGCCCCTTGACATATATAACGTTATGGATTAATCTGATGGCAATATCAAATGGCAGGTACTTCATCCTAATTAGGAGCGCTGCAAATTTGACTTGCTGATTCCTGCACAAGTTATTCCTTGGCTCCAAACCTTACATGGAACTTCCCACTATGCCACCCCCTTGTGGCCTTGTGGCTTTTCCCATATATTATATTACTCACAATATTCTACAATAAACAATACCTTATTCTTATTATTCTGTCCTTTCTATTGGACTGTTGTCTTCCCCAATTCCAAATACTGAATCCTCATTGGTTCAGTTGCAATAATACCAAGAAAGTAAAGGCTTCCAAGGAGCCCACCTCTTCTTCTGGTAAGAAAAAGGAGGCATCCAAGAAGGCCTTGAAGAATCCTTCCCGTCCCCCTCCCAATGGCTCTTCCCCTCCTTTCTCATCTGACCCCCAAGATGAGCTAGAGGATTACTCCAAGAAGTTTAAAGCTTCTAGTCATGTGGCTTGGGATCCACTGGCCATCCACAATATTTGCAATGTGGACAGAGAGTTTAAAGTTCCCAAGCGCTTCCCCCATTACTTTCCCATCATGTCCATAAAGGGCGGCCCTGGTTACGTTGCTGACAATTACATCTTTAATTGTAACAACCAAAAGTGGCAGGCCAAGAGCAAGCACTTTGTCTGTGAGGATAAGACTTGCGGGGCCCGGTTGAATACTGAGGGCTGGGAGTGAGTAACAGCAGAGAAGGGGGAGCACACTTGCAAGCCCCCCAATCATCTAATCACTTGGATGTTAAATTGGTACCTTGTTCAAGTAATACTCACATGCTCTCATCTCCGGGCTTCTGATCTGGCCACAAAGGCTTTGCAACATCTCAAACCCAACAATCTTAAGTTGGTACCAACACATGAGCAGTTGGTCAAATTCATCAGCAATAAGTGTATTGCTGCCAATCCCCCCTCCCCCCAAGGCTTCAGACGTCCTCTCAGAGCTCACGCTCACTCATGAGCTTAAGCAGCTTCCAAGTGGGGAGCACTTCCTGCTCCATGACAACAGGCCTGCCGCCAAGGACCGCATAATCTGCTACTCAACTCAGCAGAACCTGATGGAGTTGAAAAGGGCGTCAACCTGGCTAGTTGATGGTACCTTTGCCACTTACCCCCAGATGTTCAAGCAGCTCTGGATGGTCTATGCCCAGATTGAAATACAGGTGATTCCACTCACGTTCTTTCTTCTTCCTGGGGCCACTGAGGCCATCTATACCCGCACATTCTCCATCCTTTGACAAGCAATTGCCCTCCTTCCTCCTGCCAACAATGACAAATCCAAGAAGACTCCCCCCACACCCACACCAACCCACCTGCCTCTGACAAGGACCAGGCCACCCTGGACTCGGAGGAAAAGGCGAGGATAAGAGCTCTTGGGCCTCGCGTGTGCATTAGGGACTTTGAGCCTGCTCAGTTCAATGCATTTGAGCAGCTGTTCAGCAGGGAGGTGCAGGGGCGCCACTTCTACTTCTGCCAAGCAGTTGCTTGTAACGTGCAGGCCCACACTGAGCTTAGTAGGTTGAGCCGGAGGGATACTTCAGACACCTGCAGATTTATGCTGGCACAATTTAGTGCCATGGCTTTTTTAAAGCCAGAGCACACTGTGCAGGGGTTTGAGGTGCTCTCAAAGGATCCCTACATAGCAAAGCACCCAGAGCTCAAGCCTTTCCTCAAGTACTTTGAGCCCCTGTGGATTGGGAAGGTTATCACACAGAGGCAAGGCAAGGCCTGCGCCAAGGCCAGCTGGAACATGTACCAGGCGGCCGTCAACGGGGAGCTGAAGACCACTTTGGCATTAGAGGCTTATCACAAGCATCTTTAAGCCAACTTTGGGCTCCACCCAAAATTCAATAAGTTTTTCTCCCTCCTGCAGCACAAGCAAGAGAAAACAATCTCTAAGCTCTGAGATCTCTCCAACTGCGTCCCCCCCACCAAGCCAACCACCTGCTGTACCCTCTTCACCAAGGCCATCCAGGGTGCGGCCAAGCACAAATACAAGGCCTCTGAGCTTAAGAAGCAGTTTGAGCTTATTGTCACTGCCCTCCTGGAAGGGGCCAAAATGAAACAGGGAAAGAATGATGAGGAATAAACTTGCTTGCTTACTCAGTTATATGATTTTTACTTTTAACTTTTAACTTTTTAACTTTAATTTTTACTTATTAGCTTTGATAATTTAGTTTTTAGTTTTAATTTTTAAGTTTTTTAATTAGAAAGCAGTGATTGTTCTATGTATGCATGGTAAGTTTGAGATGAATATTTATAGTTGAAAGTAAGTGAAATATCTTAATTTTTATTTAATTTCTAAATAAAACATATGATATTCACAGTTATGCTTATATGAACTATATTAAATAAACATTAATATTTCTTCATATTTTGCGTAAATTTATTTGTTGTGTTTTTGTTTATTTTTGTCTCATTGGAATTTTAATTTTTATGGTATAAAAAATATCTTTTATAATGAAGAGTTTAAACTACATAGTAAAATGAGAAAAATTGCTTATTTCCCCTTATTTCTATTAATTAGGGTACTGTTTTTATTGCATTTTAGCTCTCTGGGGTCACTTTAGTATACCATAGCTGTAAGGCTTTATTTTTATATTAAAAGTTTTCAGTAAATCAAGATCCATTAATTAAAAAAGTGTCAATTTCCAGTTGTTGATCAGGGCAAAAGCTGAATTCTCACTTTACTTTAGTGTCAAATACCAGGGAGTCAAGTTTAAGGGAGTCAATCACCAGGGAGTGGATCACCAGGGAGTTGAACTTACCATAGTTGCCACTTTCTATAATGGATCGGGGAAAATATATAGCAAAATTGGGTAGAACTTTAATGATAGTTAAGCTATCAAACATTCAAAGGCTGTTTATTTTAGTAAAATCAATAATGAGGAGGAATTTAAGGTGAACTATGGGTGTATAGTGTATTAATGAACTTGCAGTTCATTAATTCAAGGTCTTGTTTTCCAGTTAATTTTACGTGAGATGCAGGCTCTCAATAGGTACTCATTCATTATCAAACAATGCTAGAAGTATTAAGAGATCTAAAATGAGTGGTTGATCAATCATTTTTCTTTCTTATTTGATGAGATATACTTGTATGGATGACATAATTTCATGCAGCAGGAGTTCATGCAGTGGGGATCACTTTTGCTCAAGTTAGCTCTTGATTGGCCTTTTTGACCTGACTTAAACCATTAAGATAAAACGTAGGCGCTTTCAAGAGCTCTTGAATGTGGGTTTGGGTATTGACATACATTGATTAGCAGCTGACATATGGTTGCATGAATTACATCATCTATGTAATCATGACATCATGCTTAATGAAGCAGTGATATCTAAATCTGGTGTTTTGCAATTCTCCCCTTTTGCACTAGACTGTGCTTATTTTTTTGCTTTGATCCTCCTTCAGAGCTATGTCAAGAGTGATACTGACACCCCTCCTCACTCTCCCTTTATCTAATCTTCTTCAGACCCCCAAGAAAAGTTTTTGACTTTAAATGTCACTTTGACCCCACCTCAGAGCCTGAGGAGGAGCATGATCAAGAACCTGAGCCTGGTGCACCAGTAGATGGCTAAATTAAATTGTGGGATATGAACACTGTTCATAACATTTGTAACAGAAATGGCACATTTGCAGTGCCTACCAATTTTTATGAAAGCTACCCTATAATGTCTAAAAAGAGGGGGTGCTGGTTTTTTGTATAAAGAGTAAAGCTTTAACTGTAACAACAAAAAGAAGCCCATCTTCCAACATCACTACAAATATGATACCCTTGTCTGCCCAACAAGGCTAACCACCTATGGGTTTAAAAGATTTGAGGCGTTAAATGTAGACCATGACTGCAGTGAGCCTTTTGATCCTCTGTATCAACTCATCTGCTGGTTTCTTTACCAGGTTATCCCTACCACAAGGAACAAAACCTCCACTGAGGTTGTTAACAATGCCCTCCTCAATCTTAATGACTCCCAACTTGCCTCTGTTGGTGACACCTCCAAACTAAAGAGATACCTCCCTGATAAGAGATAGGCTCTAAGCACTGAAGGCGTCAGTGCTACCTTAATTGATCAATTGGTCTTAACAGAGGAGCAAAACTGTAGTATCTGTGCTGTTTTAGCAGAGTTACACAGGGAAAAATGATTAGAAGCTAGATAATATTCTTTATTGAGAGATAAATATTATATAGTTGTTGTGAATTGTGGATATCAGGAACATCTTTGTAGTGATCACTTGGTTAGATGGTTAGGGGGTGGCTTGATCCTGAGAATGAGTCAAGCGCTAAATTGAGGCATCCACTGTATGGGATCACCATTTGCTCATGTTGCTGTTTCAGGGAATTTGAGTTGACTTCCACATTTGGCTACAGGTCACTGGGAAGTTGGATTATGGGTCACAAACCTGTTTAGTTGGAACATTTCCAGGGGGTCAACCCTGTTGTTTTGATAAAACCTATCTTGCTGTGATGAACAATTTCTTCATGAAAACAGCCCAAACACAAAGGAGCATATTATCTGTTTTGTTGCTGCTCAGGATTTGTGCAACCTCTTGAAATGCAAGACCTGGCTTGCAGATGGAACCTTCTTCACCTGTTTAAAGCTATTTTTTCAGCTTTGGAACATCCATGGGCAGGTTGGAAATCTAGTACTTCTCCTGGTTTTCTAATTCCTTCCTAGAAAAAAGCAAGACAAATATATTTGTGATCTTAATACTCTTAAGAACAAGTTGGATGAGATCCTTCCCATATTAAAAGAGGAGCCCAAGGAGACCAGAGGGCACAAGAAGAAGACCCAATACCAGGAAGAAGACACATTATCCCCAAAAAGAAGCTAGAGAGCTTGCCCTACCATGCATGTCTGGTAGTTGACTTTGAACAGGCTCAGAAAAATGCCTTTATTCAAGTCATCAAGAGCTCCCCCTCATGGATGCTACTTTCACTTCCAGTAAGCCCTTTGCTGCCGCCTCCAAAAGTGCTCTGATCTTCATGGGCTGGTCAACTCTGAAGGCACTAAAGAAGACAAGGATTTGTTCAATTGCTTTTCTGAGCCTTCCCTAGTTAGAAAGGAGGAAACAGATGTCTTCTATGATGCTGTGGGGTTCTTGTTCACCAGTCCCCATAGTGTGTCCTGGGTCATAGCCAGGGACCATCTTTGAGAAGCCGTCATTTCCTAGTAGAGGGTATTGGCTAGCTAGAAGATTATACTGAGCTGCATTAATGCAAACTCTTCAAATAATTTTTCTATTACTAGGTGGGCATCCCCACCATGCACTTGTACTTCAGCTGATGCTAGACCTTCTGTAGGCCTATACCAGTCTTTCAGCAACCTAGTAAACTCATTCCCAATGAACTCCTGTCCCCTATCTGTCATTTCAAGGTGTCTAGTTAACCTCTCCCATTCTTCCTGAGAGGTCTTACTAGTGGCAAACCTTCTACAACTTTGACAATAGGTATCTTCTTCCCCTTGGCCAGGGTAAAAGATTTGGGGCAATTGACTCATAGGGATTATCTGTACTACTTAGAACTTTGGGCAGGGGTCATAATAGGCTTTTATTTACTGTAAATTCAGAACCTGAACGTAAAAATGCAGGATTGTCAAATCCTTGGTCCAAATTTTGAATCACTTTTGCGGGATGGCCTTTTATAATTAAATTGATTTTTTTTTGTATTTTTATTTGAATATTTGAAAATGCAAAAACTCATAGACACTTTGCAAAGTTCAAGTCAAACTGCATATTTTCAATGGACAAAATGAATTAACTGGAATCAGATTTGAAGCGTTCAAATCCATCAGCCATTTTCATTAAGTTTACTATGTTTTTTGAAATTGCCGGATTGTCAAATCCAAGAACCAAATTTCAAATCACTTTTGAATGCCACTAGTAAACTCGGATATTAATTGCAGGAACTGGAATCCAAATTTAATGTACAGTAAGCACACTAGGAAACACCAACCCAAATCAAGAAGCTCCACCACAACTAAAATCAAATGGAAAATTCAATCTCAATAACCATAATTAGACATAAAAAGTGATTAAACTTTAAAATTATCCAAAACTGGAAAGAATACAATATCATTCACTTCAAATCACGAATATAGAAACTCTGCTACTATTCAAGGCTAAATCAAGAGAAAACAACTACTCACAACTAAACAAATAACTCCAAATAAATACATAATTAATCTAAAATATATATTTTTATTTTTATGGACCAGCAATTGCATTCCCAACCAGCTCCTGCATCAGCCTGTGGGGCAGCCTGTCCACAAGGGCATCCCAGAAGGTCCAAGAACAGACCCAGAACCCAACTCAAGGGGATTAATGCCAATACACAGGCCTCTCAAGGTGTCAGTGCCAGCCAACCACCTCCTGCATCCTAAGCCAGAACTACCAGTTTGAATCCCAGGCAGAAGCCACTTTCAAGGCCTGCTACCAAAGTCTCCTACACCAGAGTCACTGGGAACACTGAGGTTACTTACACCTCCACCATTTACCCAGTTGTCACCTGTCCCTGCACTCTTGACCCAAGAGTTGCTACTTCCTGCCCCTGCGTCTTTGACATCACCTATAAGCCATTGGCCATCACCAAGGAACCATCTGCGCCTATTGTGTATTCAACCATTGACAGCGCCACTGCAAGAAAGCGTGATCCCACCTTCTACACAAAGGTCCCCATCCCTGTGTTGAGCTTGCTAGCCAGGATGCTGTGGTACCTGCCAAGGGCCAGCGTTGGTTGACAGATAGTGAGTGTGAAGCTCTCCTCAACTGCTTGAATGGGGGAATGACGGTTCAGGATATTGCATCCTGATTTGGTATCACGGCCAGATACATTGCTGACATCAACACCAAGTATGGTAACACCGGGCAAATTACCAAATCCACCAAGGCAAAAAGACAGCCCAAACTCCTTCAGCCTGTTCATATTGATGCAATTAAGCAGTGGGTAGCCAAGGTAGCCACCTGGACACACTTGCTGTCCAATCAATGCTTGCTACAGAGTTTAGGCTTTCTGTTTCTAAAACCCTTGTTTACAAAGCAATGGTTGATTTGGGCTTCTTGTGGAAGGTGATCAGAGTTTCTCTGTACAATGGAAACAGTGAAAAGACATAAAGGATTGACACATTTATGCCAAGACATATCTGGCACTAAAGGAGACTGGGAATGTCCAGTTCTTCTATATTGACAAATTGTTGTTTTCCTCCTCACTCAGGTCTAGGCATGGGTGGGTTGAGAAGGGGTCCAAGGACGGTGTAGCCCATTGTGCAGCTGTCTGTTCCCAGACCTATTCCATGGTCATGCTTCTTGGTCCTTGCAGGTTGGACCAGTATCAGATGATTAAAGGCTCCTATAACAGCAGGACCTTTCTTGATTTTCTCTGAGCTGTCAAGGAGTACCTTTGGATAAATTACAGCGGCACAACCAACGTTGTTTTGCTTGATAATGTCAGGCTCCACAAAGTGGATCTGGTTGTGTCCAAATTCCCCCCCCATCAACAAAAAAAGCCACACCTCCAGCCACTGACTTACCAATTGTCCAATGAGACTTCTCTTCCTCCTGCCATATTCCCCATTCCTGAATTCAATCAAGGAGGTGTTTGGTTGGATCAAGAATAAGGTGAAACAAGGCCTTCCTCAGGACACTGAGGTTCTATTCAATATTCTTGAGATCAGCCAGTTTGCAATGCCACTCAATGTGGTGGCAGCTTTCTATGAGCACTCAGAATCCTTCCTTCCCAAAAGCCCTGGCCTCCAAGCCAATCAGATAAATGGGCGCTCTGGGTTTTATTTAGTTTTAATTTTATTTAGTTTGTTTTTATGTAGACTCAATAATTATTATTTATATATAACAATGTGACGTTTGATTGTAATATAGACATATAAGAATAAGTAGAAAAGGTAAGTAAAATTAATTATACTAGGTAAGATGGAAATATTTTTATTTTAATGCACTGAATATTATATTGACTGTTGAGCTAACAAATGAATAAATTAAAAAAGATAGAAATAGAATTATTTTATTTAAATAATTGTGAATCCTTGATAGTACTTTGGCTTTTTTAAGCCACAAATTGAACCTTGCATATCATCATCTGATCCTTGTTATTTCAGTGCCACTATAACCACACAACACAGCAACCAATGATTTTCATGTATTGCTTACTAATTAGTACTTAGGACGCGGGTCAAGTATATCAAATATGTTTATCAAATCACATTACAAGGGAAAGATAATTCGAGTTTTAAACAATCATTTGTTTGAAACATAAGTGGAGCAGGCTGCATGATGCGGATAAATTCAATTCTTGATGTTTATCTATGTGATAAATAAAACCTGTACTCAACAAGCTAGTAAATAAAAACATTTTTGACTTAATTTTAATATTTGACATGGTTGCAACTTTAACTAATGTCTTGTAATATATTTAGATATATTAATATTATAATTTACATTCTAAAATTTAAAATAAAAATTAAAATATTAAAATTAAAATTATAATTATAAATTGTAAAAGTTAAATATTAAAGTTTAAATAATTGAAATATAACAATTTTATTAAATCATGATTTATTCAATATCAAAATATTTGATATTAAAATTTTTAATATTGTAATATGGATTATTAAAATTTTAACATTAACTTTTAGATACTAAATTTTTTAATATTTAAATATGTAATATTAAAATTTTTATAGTAAAATTTTAATAGTACATATTTCAGTATTAAAAAATTTAGTATTAAAATATAAAAAATTAAAAAAAATTAATTTGCAAGGGGGAAATATTTATTGGGGGATGCTAACTGCAAAGGGATGTGATTATTCCGGGGAATTATAACCCAAAATTAAATTTTCAGCTAATGCATCTAATTGGATCCACATACTCTTCTGTACGTGGTGGACAACCCTGGATGCAATTGCTAGAGGGGTGGCGCCCTGTACCCCAGTGGTTGCTGATTGTTTGATAAAAGGCAGGCAGGTGAGCAAATTGACTAGTAGGTTTTTTTGGGGGGGTACATAGTACCTGTATAGCGTTGTCAATGCAAATGAATCATAGAGGACGTGCTTGACTGTCCTGTATCCCTGTGGTGTCTTCTGGCGGTCAAGGGCTACACGGCAAATATCCATTTGAATAGGTACATCCTCCAACTTTTTGATGTTGGTCTTTAATATGCAGTGGAGGAGGATTCCCAGGTATACCGCAACACGGATTCTTTGCAAGGTATACTTTTCCAAGAACATGCACAATTTTTTGAATGTTTGTACTAACCTATTAATATAAGACGTTTGGTTGAACTTGAAGAGGGTTCTGGGGGCGCCCAACTTGAATCAGCCCCCCAGGCCTCAGCAAATGAAATAAATAAAGGTTTAAAATTATTCACAAGGACTGCATCCCTGACTTTATTTGATAGTGCCTTAAAAACTTCATTAAAAATTGCAGATTTCAAATATTCATTTCCTATTTAAAAGTTGGTTTTTATTAAATTCTTTTCATATTTGTTGATTTTTGTGAAGGGGAATTGTTGAATGCTTTTGTATATGTATTCATCAAAGTTCAGTTTGATATCCCCGCAAATTTCATTCATTTCTTTGATTTTGATAGTTGCTCCTAGTTCATATGCTTCCCTTATCCATGGCAAGCACCCTGCAAGTGGTGAATACTCCCTATCTTGAGCTTCAATATTAAAAAATTATTCATATTCTGTTGAATTATTTTATTTATTTGATTTTATTTATTTGTTTTAAAGGGGCCACCAGCAACTGGTAACCCCCATAAAACCAATTTGGCGTATAAGCCACCAATTCTGCGACCTCATCTCCATTCCTGGTGATGAATAAAATAAATATAATTAAAACATAAAAAGACTTACTAATCATTTCCCCTATGGACCCCTCAGCCACAGGCGCCACTTTGGCAAACTTCATGAGCGTTGGATGCTCTTCATTAATTTTCCTAGGCTTAATTTTTCTTATATTTCTTGCAACTTGTGTTTCTTCTTGGTTTTCAGTTGATAAAGATTCTGTATTTCTTGAATCGCTTCTGCTTCTTGCTTGTGTTTCATTTTCATCTGTTTCCATTTGGTTGTTTTCCTCTTCATTGGTGTTGATTTCCTTTTGAATTTCTGTTCCTTCAATTAGTTTGATCTTATTGTTTTCTTTGGCCCCCTGCCAGATCTCCCACAAATTGTAGGCCGTGTTGTTGAACTTTAGACTTGATAAAATTGTTCCCTGTAGATTAAGTGATTTTTCTTTATTCTTTTCATCTATGATATTTCTTAGTTTATCCAGAGCATCTTCTTTTGACTGGATTAGTGGCTGGCCCTTGTTACCCAGCTTTCCTGTCACTATTTCCCTGATATTTTTTCTATTTCACAACCTTTTGCAGGTGTGCTTCTAATTTTTTGATAAAGTTATAGATTGTTGACATATTGTTTGAATTCCATCAAAAAACTGGTTTTTATAGTACTATCTTCAGCGCATACATATTTTTCATCATCATTAATAAATTAAAGACAATAAACGTAAATATTGCATTAGAATATTGCAGTTAAACATCAAATATTGATTCTTAGAAATTATGTGCATAACTCAATGCATTTTGTTTAATAAAATTCATTGTAAACTTGGCCTTTTCCATTATAACTTAATGAAATGAATTTTGTTTATATTAGAGAGTCATTAACGCTTAGTACAAGTATTGAAAATTAGTGCATTTTACAGCCTGTATATTTACCTATTGGTAATAACTCTGTAAACTTTTCAGTCAGATTTTGTGAGGAATAATAATGTAATGTAGCTTATTAACACATTACATTATTATTAATCACAAAATCTGACTGAAAAGTTTACAGAGTTATTACCAATAGGTAAATATACAGGCTGTAAAATGCACTAATTTTCAATTCTTGTACTAAGCGTTAGTGGCTCTCTAATATAAAAAAAATCCATTTCATTAAGTTATAATGGAAAAGGCCAGTTTATAATGGATTTTATTAAATAAAATGCATTGAGTTATGCACATAATTTCTAAGAATCAATAGTTGATGTCTAACTGCAATATTCTAATGCAATATCTACATTTATTGTCTTTAATTTATTAATGATGATGAAAAATATGTATGCTCATAATTTTAAGCTATTTGTAAAATGTACAACATTGTATTAATTATGGGAAATGTTGATAATGTATAAAGAAAATATTATTAATTGTGAATTGAAAGAGAGATATCAATTTTAATAAGTTGTCATAAAGAAAAGATTTATTTACTAATCAAAGGACGGGAAGGGGAGGGAATGGGCAGAATGAACATTGCCTTCATCTGCGCCTGTGAAAGAGGCGGCATCAGAGATAGTGGGGAGGGAATGTGTGGTGGTTTGGGAGTCAGGGTTAGAAGGCAGGTGGCTTGATGGGGGGGTTGGGGAGGCAGGGTTTGCTGACTGAGAAGGGGCAGCAAGAGCTGATTGCTTCAATTGCTCAAATTCTTCTTCTGTCACATATACTGGCTTGACAAAATGGATGGACTGGCGTGGGAGGAGACAGGGGTCCTTTCTGGACTTATCACTATCACTTGCATAGAAGATGATGTGATCAAATAAGTCCTTGACAGACACAGAAGGGAAAAGCTCATACCCCTTTTCAATTTGGGTGCATAGTTTGTTGTAGGTGGCAGGCTTTAAGCGCCTGAGGGCAGAACCAAAATTATAGAGACATACATCTGCAAGATGCATGTTGGCGTAGTTGATGGGGTAGGACTAGCAGGTATGCCCCACAGCCCTGATTTCTTGGGTAGCCCAAGCCCGCTGCTCCATCTCTGCACTCAGTACAACACTGTGCACAGTGTTTTGTGTGGCCCACTCCTCCATCATGGCCTTGAGCTCCGTCTGGTAGGCATACCCATCTGCGGTGTTTGATATTGCCAAGTAATAATTGACACCCAATGGGGAAACTGCCAATAAAACCTCAATAAACCAATACAATATTGAGCCGCGCTTGTACACGTCAGACTGGATACACTTTTCTCCAAAATCTTGGATACTTGCAGATATCTTAGCATACAACAGGAAGATTATGTCATTACGGGCCCTCATTGCCCTTCCTTTGATAAAATTAATAATAGTTGAATTATAGGGGTTGGTGTCCATCAAAATGGGGCCACTGAGAACTTGATTGGACAAGATTCTAGCAGCAACCACAACTCTGTGCATCCACAAATTCACCATTCTTTTTTTAGTGAAGATGCCATGGAGCCCCAGCTGGAGACGTACCTGGACCAGGGGCATCTGTGGGTCACGTTCCATAATGGCAATCATAAGGGAATGAGCTGTGTCACCTTTGGTTAAAGTACAGGCACCAGTTGAGGTCTTCTTGGTAGGGGGCCACAGTTGGCGTGGGCTTGCATGGTTGCAGCCACAGTGGACTTTGAAAAACCCATTGCGGCCGCAATTTCCCCAAGGGACATAAGCTTCCCTCACTTTTCAACCATTTCAAGAACAATCTCTGGAGTGATTAGTTTTCTTCTGCATCTTGCAGGCTGATTGGCTGGGGGAGGGATATGTCCATCTTGTGAACTGGTCAATGCCATCTGATTGGCTGTTTTGGTGTCCTGGGCTCTCTGGGTGACCCCATGGCTAAAATGGCTGGTTCCAGATGCCATTGCTGATAAGGGATTTGGGTTGGCAGCTGCCTGTGCATGGTGGGCAAACAGGGCCATACTGGAAGTTGCAGGAGAAAGAACAGACTCCTGGGTAGTGCTTGAAGAGGGGCCTGCGGGTTGGGAGTGGCCATAGACAGAGGCTTCACTGTTAAGAGACCCAGATTAGCCCTGTATGATTTTGTCAAGGCCAGGGAACAGCTTGTTGACTTGGTTGTTATTGAAAGAAGACATAATAAATTTTTATTAAAATTTTAAACTCAAGAAGAGGAATGTATATTTTAGTCAATTTTATTGTTATATATGTTAATTTTGTGAATATTATGATCTAAATTTTAGCTGTCTTAAAATTGAATAGGGTGGTTTTTGAGAATGCCTATGATTCCCAAAAGAATCAGCACAAATCCACTCTAGATCCTTTGGCATCCTTTTTGAGATACCCATAAATTATATTTATTTCAAATTACTTGCAATTATGATTTGAAACTTGGTTCTTGGATTTGACAATACCGCAATTTCAGATTCGTTAAGTTTTACATGATGTCTATGATTTGTTTGAAATACAGAAAATCTCAAATCATACATTAGAATCCCACATTTCTGATTCATGTATCCCACATTTGTTTACTAGGTTTTGTCTTTTGTTAGTTGAGTTATCTGCTCAAGAGATTCAAAATTTGCCAATTTAAATAAATCAAAAAAAGGCAAATTAAATTGTTAATTTTATTTAATATTTTAATTTTCACTCAGCTGAGTGGCCCGCAAAAGTGATTCAAAATTTGGACCAAGGATTTGACAATCCTGCATTTTTACGTTCAGGTTCTGAATTTACAGTATAATCAGAAGGGAAATCC
Source organism: Entomophthora muscae (assembly GCA_014839935.2). Classification (NCBI taxonomy): domain Eukaryota; kingdom Fungi; phylum Entomophthoromycota; class Entomophthoromycetes; order Entomophthorales; family Entomophthoraceae; genus Entomophthora; species Entomophthora muscae. The sequence goes on along the minus strand of QTSX02004617.1, from coordinate 7,770 downwards.
TCTTAGAAACTTTCTTTTATTTTTCCTGGGGGTCTAGGAAACAATAAGGGTTTGCCAATACCTTGGAGTCCTTCACCAATATCTTGGAATCCTTGTACTTGTACTTGGACTCCTTCTTCCTGGTCTTGTGCTCCTGCTCTTGAGACTTAGGCTCCTGCATTTTTCTCCAGCTCCAACTCTTTATCTCCAGCTCCAGCTCCTTTGTTTTGAGCTTCTGCACCTTTATCTTGGGCTTAAGTCTTCTGTGTAGTCATTTCGCCTTTGTAAACCACTTGTATCAGTCTCTGAAAAGCTTCAGATAGCTTCCTCTTTTATAGCTCCTTGTTTCAGTCCTGATTTCCTCTCAGAGCTCTTGGTTTTCAAAGCTTAAACTATCATGTTTCTTCTTCTCTACAATATATTAAACCTTTTATATTACTTCAGCTAATTAAAACCCTGGGTTTTCTGTTTCATTCCCTTATTTTTTAGGCTTAAACTCTTCATTTAAAGCCTTCAAAAGAGTGATCAAACAGGCTTTGACCTTCAGCCAATCAAACAATCCTATTCAAAGGTTTGCCAAACTGTTCACCCAAATGACTTGCTCTTGACTATGGTTCAAACTTGGCACTGTTTTGCTCTGGATAAACAACTGCTCCGCATTTCAAACAATTTTGCTGTGTTTCCCGTCACATTTCTCTGACAAAACTTGAACGCTTCTACATATGTTTTACTTAAGGGATTTTTGAGCCCTTAATTCTTCAAAGTTTCTCCAAGTTTCCCTTCATTTATCAGCATTTCAGCACTTAGAACTTGCCTGTCACTTGCTTCTTGCCTTTCCAGCCATTTTGGTGAAACTCCAGCCTTTGTCCAAATAGTTTCTCTGTCCTGTTTCCGGCCTCTTTTGCTTCAGCATACTCAATCAACTCTCAATAAATTTAAATTACAAACACTGTAAATTGTTTATTCTTTCCTTTCTTTTTAATTATATGATAATTAACTTAATCTTTTATCATATCTTTTGGCAGCCTTAGTTAATTCTTTAACTGCTTCTTTCTTATCATTTTCTCTTTCAAAAGTCCAAAACAAGCATCCTAGCTCCTGTATTCATTCCAGCTAGTCTTTCTAAGCCAATTTCCAGTTTCTCAGCTATTACTGCACCAGATTTTCTGGTCCTTCAGCTAGTCCTTCACCATGATCTTCCAGAACTTCAGCTATCTCTTCCTCATCCATCAGCTAGTCCATCAGTCAGTCCTTTCCAGTCTATTAGCCAGTCCTTTCCAGGCCATCAGATAGTCCACACCATGAACCACCTAGGTTCCAACTGCACTATGAACCATCTTGGTTCCAATCCTCATCATGATTTTCCAGTCTTTCAACTAGTCTTCACTGTGATCATCATGTCCTTCTTACTAGTCTTCACTGTTGATCCTTCACTATGAACCACTGTGGTTTCATTGTCAGTCCCCATTACCAATACCTCAGACTCAGGCAATAAGTCCACAAGGCTACTGGAGCTTGAATGGGCCTTTTCTAGTGTCCTCTACCTGGGCCATTCAACCACAGACTTCCCTCATGTCTGTGCAGTTGTCTTTACTCACTCAGGTGATTAAATCTGAGCTTTCAGTTGAAAATTAATCAACTTTACTTCCCAAGGCCTGATCATACCAGGTTCTACACCTGCTTCCCCAAGTAGCTACCCTGATAACACCTCTGAGCATATTCATGCCCCCAATGGTAGCTTTAGGACCTCCCCAAAGCCCCTAAGAAAACACAGACAAGGACACTCTACAAGTCTGTTAAGTAAGGTGCTTGCTCATAGACCTCCTGTAAGTGCACAAGGGCACGTAGAGCTATTGTAGCTCCTCCCTTCTCTGGCAGCACACATCACCTGTCAGGGTCACATCATTTATCAGCCCTGGTAGCCCAAGTTACACACCAGGGTGGTCCACTCCCCACCCCTAGCAGCCATCATTCCCTGCTGGGTAAGAACAACTGACCAGCCCCTAGCAGCCAAAGTTCCCTGCTAGGCTGGTTCATCATTTGCTCCTAGTAGTCCTTTGTTACCCACTAGGGAGGCCTTACCTTCCCTAGTAGTCAATGTTCCCTACTAGATTTATACCTGTCTCTAAACCACAACATATTGTCAACTTTCAGCATTGTGCCGTTATTTGAAGCCAAATCAACCCTTGCCTGAAAAACCACTTCCATGTGGATTGTCACAGATACCCTCCTCTGCCACCCTTACATCATTGCCAACCAGGAAGCCTTTGCGCCCTTTACTGAGTATTTCAAAACTCAGTGGGTTAGTGTCTTCCAAGAAGAACACTGTATCCAAAAAACAGTGACTCAATCACCTGAAAATGCTTCAAGCAGGTCAAAGACAGGTTGATTAAGACCACTTTATCCCTTAAAGGGTGGCACAGTAAATTTGCTACCAGGGTCCAGGTTAAGAAGCCTAAGTTTAACAAGAATCTTATTCATCTTAAAACCCAGCAAGCCATCTCTGCCTGTCCCTTCAAGACTGGTATGAAGAGCAAGGACAGCCCCCTTAAGCAGACCAAGGCTGTAAAAAGGTATACAGAAATCAGCAAGGCATTCCTTGCCTACTATCACAAGGATAGAAAGATTGAGAATCTTCAGGCCATCTCTGTTGCTCTTTCTACTAATTTATGAGCCTTTTGCAATAAAATCTTGAACTTGTTATTTTATTTTTCTTTTGGGTTTATCATTTTTTTGACTTTTATTTAGTATTTAATACTATTATATGCATCTTTTAAAGTATATATCATAGTTATTTTGGTTGAAAATGGGGGGTTTTGGGTGTATTTTGACTTCTGGGCTTTATGTAACCTTGTTGCTTTCAATTGACTCCATTTTTATTGAAGATTTAAAGTCCTGGGGCTTGTTTAGCCTAGAGTAGTTTTTTAGGAGTATTTTTTGTTGTTTTTTATGTTTTTTTTGGTGTTCTAAAAAACTAAATTTTAAAAACTTAATTTTCAAAGTTGCAATGCTGTAAATCAAAATGGCATATATATATGTAGCTTGTGATAGCGTTTTTGAGATGGTGTGCTATATCCACCAGCACACAGGACAGCTTTAAGCTGGGGAGGATAGAGTTCATAGCTTGCAGAAAGTAGCAGGTGTGTTAAACAATCCTTGAGGCATGTAGGTGGGCTCAAAAAGCCCCTCACAGGTGATTAGAGCAGCTTTCTTTTTATCTTCAGGAGATAGGTCTACTTGCTAATATCCTGAAGCAAGATCCACAGCAGAGAAAAACTTAGAGCCTCCCATTTGACATAAAGCATCATCAGTTCAAGACAGAGGGTAAGAGCCCTTCTTAATAAGGAAGTTAAGGTGTCTGTAATCCATCACAAAATGATGACCACCATCTTTTTTCTTCAGGATCAACATAGAAGAAGCCCAGGGACTATAAGAGAGAGCTAGAAACCCAGCATTCAAAATTTGTTTTAACTCTTTAGATACCTGAACGTCTTCAACTCTGCTACATCAATATGGGTTTTCTCTAAAAGGAGGAGTGTCACTATTATCAATTTGATGCATGATCCCTTTGGCCAGTTCATAATTGTTGGGGCCTTGGGAAAGAATGCCTGAAAATGGATCTAGAAGATTTAGCACCTCAGATTGCTGTACTGGGGTCAGATGCAGGAAATCTTGGGCAGAAAAGAGAGACAAGACTTGCAGCTCAGCCTCTGGCATGGCAAGATAATCAAACGTCTCAAAGAGGTGAAGAGAATGAACAGATGGGGTACTCAAAAGCCAAACATTTTCAAGTATCTGCCTTTTAGTAACTTGCATTAGAGTGGCAGTCAAGTTAGCTAACAAAACCTGAATAAGTTACTTGTGAGTGACATCAAGAATTCCAGGACATAGTTGAGGTTTGTTTTTTCTCAGAGACTCAGGGGAATAAACTTCCATGAATGTCTTGGCAGGCAATTCATATGAAACTCAAGAATCTACTATAACCTGCAAGCCAGGAGAGATAGAGAAGATGCAGGGAATCAATATAGAGACTTCTTCTTCTGCAGGACACAATGATGGTGAGGACTTGAGGTTAGAAGAGTGTGTCCTAAACTTCAAAGAGAAGATCCCTGTAGGATATTCCAGTACAAAAGTCTTCAACGGCTTTCCTGGGAGGCAAACAGGCTCTTTAAATATAAGGGGAATATTATAATTCAATAGAGATAAAAATACTTCCTTGAGGTTGATAACATCATTATACTCTTGGAGAAACTGGGTGCCAATCAGGAGGTCATAGTGTCAAAACAGCAGGCATGACCCACCAGAAAGGTTCCAAGTAAGCAGGTTTGTGACCTGCAATCCAATTATCTAGTCACTTGAAGCCAAACTAGGAAGCTGACTAAAATTTCTAAATCCAACAACATGAACAGAAGCTAATCCCTTGCAGTGGATACCTTGTTTTGGCGCTTGACTCATTACCAGGATCAGGCCACCCCTTTACCATCCCACTGTGTGATCAACGCTATCATGTTCCTGTTATTCACAATTCACAATGACTATATAATACTTATCTCTCAATAAAGAATATTATCTAGTTTCCAAATATTTTTCCCCTTGTAACTCTGATAAAACAGCAAAGTTACAATAATAGCTCTCATCCTCTAAGACCACCGCAGGGGAGGATAAAAGCAGCTTCCCAAAGCAAAGCAAAGGAGAAGAGCAGAGTATGCTCCAATAGCACGGGTGGTTAACAATCCAGCTGTACTATAAGACTGGTTGTAGGTGAGATATGGGGTGATCTTGATCTTTTTCATGATCTTAGATGAGACCAAATTAATGGGGAATCCTGTGTCTAGTATGGCCTTAATCTTCAATTTTTGAATAGCTACTTCTACTTGAGTGACATCCCTTTCAAAGGGGGGCAGGATAGCTAGAACTTATTTAGAGACAGCACGTTCCTTTTCCCTTTTATCTAAATTACAGCAAAGGGCTATGGTATCCTTGTACACAGATTGCAAAGGTAGACAGCCTTTACATGATGGAATATAGCCTTGGCCAACTCATCAGCTTAAGCAGAAAATTTAACCCACATGGGTACCTGACTGGCTTGGGCAAGGTAAGGGCAAGTAACCATTTCTTGAGCAGCAAAGGAGCCAGGTACTACCTTAGTGGTATTTTTTCCCAAAGTTTAATTTTTAAGGTACTGAGATAGTCTCAGGGACAGCCAGTACCATGTAACCATTGCAACCAAGCTCATCATCTTCAGATTCATTAGAATCAGAGTCATTAGGCAGGCTGTGAAAAAGAAGTAAGATGAAAGGCACAATAGAAGAGGATGTAGAGCTAAGCGCAATAGGGGGTGAAGTGAGAGCAGCAATAGGAGAAGACTGAGAAGTGTAGTCACCAGAAAGCGTCCCCACCTCTAAGTTAACTGAGCTTTTCCTGACTTGTGTCAAGGAGCTGGATGTACGGGTATTCTGGTCACCGCCAGCACACTTAACATCCAGTCATTGTTTGGTTTGGTGCCAATCCAATATACAGTTCTACATACCAAGAAAGGCAACAAACCAATATCACATGACTTGTCCAAGTATCCAGAAACTCAAACCCATTCTGCACATGACTATCATTATCTTTGATCTGACTTATATCCCTGCCACAGCACAAGCTATATAAGTCAAAAGTATTATCCAATAAAGTATACTTCTCTTCTTTCTTAATTCCATATTTGAAGCTTCCCCAAAAGTTGCTCCTCATCACTTGCTTCTAGGATCTTCACCCTCTACCTTTGGGCTGGTACAGACTCAAGAATGATGACCTACAATTCTGCAACTATAGCACCCTTGAGTTTAGGTTGCCCATTTTGTCAAGGGTCATAATGCAGTGAAGTTGGTTGTCTCAACTAGTTGAGTTAGAGTGTGTATCTCTAACCACAGGACTAGCATGTATCAGATGCATGTCTTGTAAGAGAGTCTTGATTCCTTCATTGAAGAAAGCATTGACTTGTGTCGCTTAAAGTGCAAACATAGGAGTTGATTGTCCTTAAGGGCATTAGCTCAAGCAGTACAAGCTTCCTTCACAGTGAGCTGGCAGTTAGTGTGTAGCTGTTAGCCCTCCATGTAAAAGCAGTTGGCAAACTCAGCAAGAGCTTTCTTGGGCTTGAAAGAAATGTGAATAAAGGTGTTTTTCTTGAATTACAAGCTCAAGTCCCCTCCAAACTCCTCAATCAACATCTCCTTCATTTGGGCCCAAGTGGTGATGCTAACTAGTTCAGGAACCATCACTTCTTGGCACATAGGATAAAGAACTATCAGAATATGTTACTTCTTAAGATTTTCAGGTGCCTCCATGCATAGCCGTCTTGTAGATAGTGAGGAAGGCAGCAATGGTTGAGATTTTGGGATCAAACACCTGTCTGAAGGACAACTTACAGTTAAGATCAACACCAGTGTTGGAAGACCCACTGGAACTGTCCCGAGAGTTAGAGTTGAGGACATGGATCTCAGAAGTGAGCTCAGATTCACTCTTGCAGGAGGTTGAAGAGCACATAGCTGAATTACACTCTCTTCTAAGGTAGTGAGAGTGGTTGCCATTTGATCCCTATAATCTCTAGAGACAGTGGCTACTCATAGGGTGTCATCTATCTGAATTTACTGACCAGCTGCAATTACACAAACACCACAATTTGCAAACTCAACTCTTGCACCTGCACAATGATGGAAGAGAAATGTTCATCCATGTTCTTGGTGAGTTTGCTCATTTATTTTAAATCAGAGTCAAGGGCCTTATAATTATGGGTGACCACGTTAACATCCTGTTTCAAATGCTCAAGGCAGATAGAACACTTAATATGAGGCTCTCCTCTGTTCCCAGGGCAACAGCCTTCTTCCTCAACAAGAGGAGGAGAGGCAACAGAGGATGCCCTGGTAGCCTGCAAAGCTCCATATTATGCTCTGGGCCCTGCCATTTGCCCAATAAGAACATTTATCTGTGGATCAGGTATAGGCAGAGAAGGAGCTGAGGCAGCAACAGCAGACTATTGTCTGGTAGTAACCTTGAGCTTGCAAATTGCTTCAAAGATCTCCTGCAGTTCAGAGTTAGGATCAATAGCAGGAGGAGTAGGTGAATTACAGTTCTTAGACTTGAATCATTCTTCAAGATAGTCTCTTTAGTTATGTAAATTGGCTACTTATTCTTCTTGGGAAGTCTGAGTAGCTTCCTTTTATGAAGAGGCAGCAGAAGTTACAAAGGCTCCCAATAATTCTATCTGATCACTAAAGTGATCACAGTTTTAATTAAGCTTCTTAATGAGATTTTCTAAACCAGTTCCTTGTAAAGTAAGACTGGATTCAATGGATTTTTTCCAAGAAGCTTGACCAACTTTGTATGCTTGAAGATGGTTGTGTAAATAGTTAGAAAGGGAGGTACAAATAGCATTTACTGTTGATTATAGATGTTGTGAACCAGAAAGGAGTCCCACTGATTAGCTGAAAACAACAAGAGAAAGTTATGGTTCAATTGTTGGAAGGCCACAAACTGATCATAGCTGTTGCAGGAGGCAGTCAGTATTTTGTTTAACTGGAAAGAGTGTGATCTCAGGAGAAATTGGTGATGTACTAGTGCAGGCTGGAAAAAATGTTGGAGTAGGTTCCCAGTAGCCAGTAGAGACAAGGTATGAAACTGAGCTAACTCTTAGTCAACCATCATGAAACATTATCAGGGCCCCAAACACAGGATTGAGTTTGAAGCCAACAGTACTAGAATTATATCCACCTTGAACCAACACAAGGGCAGTTTATTGAACTTGTTAAA
>QTSX02004616.1:0-47289 GCA_014839935.2 Entomophthora muscae | reverse complement strand
TTTAGCAAAAAATACAGCTAATAGAAATAAGATATATTTCTATTATTTGTATATTTTACACTATTAAACTTTTCTTCAGTAAACTAAGCATTATACTAATGTTCAAAAAACATAACTTTATGACTTAAATGATACCAAAGAAGTTAAAAGGCTTTGAAATGCTTAAGCTGGCGCCTTGGCTTAATCTAACAAATAATGACCCAATTCTGTACTTTCTGACGTCAGGAAAAACAAGAATGACTATACCCATGCCTTAGAAATACTAAAGGGGCAATGGGATCTCCTTCCCCCACTGATGCCCTCACCTCTACCCCCAAGAGGAAGAAGTCAAAAATCCCTAGCCAGACTGATGATAAAAAACAAAAGAGCCTTATTATACCCATCTTCTTGTTGGCTTTGAGCTTAATCAAGATAATACCTTAAAAAAGTATTTAAGGGCAATCCCCATGGCTGCTTATTTCATTTTAGACAATGTCTTAGAAGAAAGCTCCAGAGATTCACAGAGATCAGCAGACTGGTTGCTAGATCCACCTCCCAGGAGCCCAAGGTGGCCTTCAACTTGCTTTCTACCATTGCCTTGATGAGAAAAGAGGACTATACCAAGATTTCTGAGTCATTTAATAAGACCAAGTATATAGAGGACAATGATGCTATCTTTGCTCCATTTGTTGATTACTGTAAGGTCTGAAGGCTTGGGGTAGGTGGTTGTATACTAAAGCCTTTAAACCAAAGATGTTTTTATCTATCAAATATAAAAAGGTAGGCAAGGTTTGCAATAGCAACTGCACTAAGGCTCCTAAGAGCTTATATAAAGTGAAATAAGTACTAAGGCAATTTATTAACCCTAAGAAAATAAAATAGAGACCAGTCTTATTGACTGAAAATTTAGTTAAAAATTCAACTTATAAGTCTGGGAAATGGTCTGCACTAACAGGAGGATTGAAGCTATCAACAACTAAATTATGAGCACCAATATAAAATTTGCCTAACTGGTGAAGAACTAAATCAAAAGGAATCATGAAAACTAAGATGGAGCTAAGAATAAAATTTGAAAGGAAAACACAAGCCATAAAACCTAACAAGTACCTTTTTGGGGTACAAGTCAAACAATCTCAACTTGAGTTGAGACTGAGTAAAACTTAGGCTTTTATTTCAAGTCTGGTTTGAGGTGAAGATAAAGGGGATGATGGCTAACCAAGAGTAGTTAGTTGGGTTTAGAAAATAAAGAGCAAGGTACAGCACATGTTCTTGGCATCTTAACCTTAAAAGGTTAGGCAATGTTATAGGAGAAGCAAGGGGAACCATGGTTGAAAGTTTGGTTTGAACCAAAAGGAAGAGTAGAGGCAGACAGATGAAAAAAGCTTGATCCAAAGTGCTGATGTGAGCAGGAAGAGAAGTTAAACAAAAAGCAAAATGTAATTGGGTTTGGACTTATTTTAAACTAACTTGTGCATAGGTACTGGGTTCAAAACTTGTTTGCAAAGCAAAAGGCAAGCTTAACAGATGCAACTAACCGTTAATTTAGGTTGATTTAACCGGCAAAGGCAAGGGAAAGCAGGGGAGTGGTGAAAAAAAATATAGGAATTAAATCCCAAAATAAAGAGAATGATCCAAGTTAAAATTCCTGAAAAAAATACTAGCAGCAGATAAATAAAAAGGAGGATCCTGACAATTACTTTGAATGGCAATGTATTGGCAAACTTGAGAGCAGACACCATGGTAGAAAAGAAAAAAAAATTAAATGGGATCAGTTCAAGTTTATCAATAATAAGGCAATACATGCTACTTCTTCCCTAGAAATCTGGCATAACAAGTTTGCTAACTGTGCTGGGGTGAAGAAACTCAAGTTTAATGTCCTGAACAACAAACTCAAAGTTGAACAGGCAATCAATGAAACTCTTTACCAGGAGTTTTTAGATGGATGTCAAAGTGTTTCCCAGAGCAGCAAGGATCTCAAAAACTTTAAGATAGTTACAAAAAACCCACTTCTGCCATATAACTCTTCTAACTGGCTACTCATCTTAAAAATACTGCAAAAGTTCTCTAATATTCTAAATAAAATCTTATATTGCTTTTAAATTTCTTTTAGCTTTATGTTGTGACAATAAAGCAATTCACTAACCAAATAGATTTTAAAGCAGCTTTTTATTTAGTTATATTTTTTTATATAATATGATATATTTACATCTAAATTATAGTCTAATATTTCTTTTAAAACTAATAAAGATTTTCTTTAAATAATAGAAAATTAAAGCAGCTTTTTTATTATCTGATCTATAGTTTCTGTTGCAAAAATGAACTTTTTGGGGTTTTTTTAGTATATTCAAAGTTTTAAAAATTATATTTATATAAAAAGTTCATAATTTTTTGCTTCAAAGTTAACTTCAGGAAAATTGATTTTCACACTTTGATCTTTGCTATTTTCTCTTTTTGCACTTTTTGGGGGTCCCATTTTTGATTTATGCACTTTTGACTTAAGGAACTTTAACCTAAAAAACTTGCCCCATTGCTTAAAGGATTACATGGCCTTGATGGACAAGAATGACTTTGGAAGGGCGGGGTTAGACATATTCTTCTCACATACACACAAGTCTTAAAGAGATCCAGAATATCCTGGTGCATATAGGGCCACCATACTTTACATTTCATAATTTCAAACAGATTACGTCCTTAAATGTGACCTAAAGTGTGGTGATAGTGCAGGATAGTATCTCCCTGTTGTGTGATGGTAATTTAAGGCGTCTTCTCACCCTCTCTTCCCAGAAACAGACATTTCCAGCACCTGTTGTGAACCGACTCTTATTATCTTTTAGCTTCAAGATAGTTGCTGAGTTAAGGCCTTCATATTGAATAGCTTTAGGATAGAGTTATAGCATGAGCTATTCAGGATCTAAAATGCCATCTCCCATGATAGACACTATGTATAGCCTGAAGATTGTACCAGCAGTGACCAGCCTCTTTCCAGGATGATAATTAATACATCATTAAACTTATCAAGTGATTCCTGCAAGGCTGGTGGCAGGTCCTTATGAGGGGGAGTTAATGAAGGTCCAGCCCTATTGTAAAAAGTTGCAGCAAAGGGTTGCTAGTTTCTACAAACAGTTAGTCAGTGATCTAATTCTTAATAATATACCTGTTGATGGTATAGTGACAGCCTATGAAGGACAGAATAATAATAAGGTGTATAGAAAAAACTGGTATTTATTTAGATAGTATTGCACTTATATAGTGTGAGGCGGGGGAATTGCCACCAGAGGCAGGGAGGCACAGACAGAAGAACTTCCCAAATGGAGGAGAGTTGATCAACACAGCTAAAAGTCCTGCGCAAGAGAACAACTGCTTCCTTGCGGCTTTCCTTAAGGAGATAGATATAAATAACTTTGTTGTTCTATTTATAATCCTGGAAGTGAAGCCCGTGCCTTGTGCACGTTTGAAAGGCAAATTGAACACCTGTTTTAGGGGCGTTTTAAAAGTCTTTATCACTAGTAGAATCAGGATGCAATAGCGCAACCGCTTGATTGTTCCATTGCTTAATCCCTAGATGGACAACTTTTTGTCTAATCCATTCAGGATCTGCAACAAGCCCGCATGATTTTAACCAAAAACTGATTAAAATCTAGCTTGTAACCTTTGAACTCATAAGGAACCTCTTCTGTGATAAGTACAAAGACAGTGTCATGTAATAGCTTGTTCATCTCAATGGAACATATTTGGAAGCCAGTACCATTTATTCTGAGAGTAATGACAGAGGTATCCCAGTCAATTTAAGGGCAATTGTAGCACAGCCAGTTTATACCTGTAATCACATTGCGGCTAAGACCAATCATTATTGGTCCAGATAGTCTAACCTGAATGTTACCCATTTTTACCAAGAATTGCACCGTTTTGTGATTGATGGCTACTCTGTGGAAGTCTGCTAGGTGCACTGCTTTGAATTAACTGGGTACTGAGTCTATTTATTGGTTGCCCTCAATTTCTTGATTGACCATGATGTGATTAGCCCCAGTATCTACCAGAAGTCTGTGGGTGTTTCTACAGAAGCAAATGTGATAGGTCAAGCAAGTGATTTTATTTGATGAATGACTGGCTTGGAGGACAGGATCATTGTATGCACATGGAACACATCCAGAGTTTCAACCCTGTGTGTGTTGTAGTTGCAAGGGCTTTGATGAGGAGAGATTGGGAATGCAAAACAGGTGGATCATAGAGCCTCTTGTGTCTATAACCCCCAGGATTTTTCTGAACCCTTAAGCTGTGTCAACCACAGCTCCCCCTCTTGAGGATGCTTGTTGCCATCATTTGTCTGGAAATGCTGGCAGCGTCCTACTTGACTGTAGGCGCTATAAGTCACAAGGCAGGGCTGAGGAGGACTGTTATTATATCTTTAAAAGCCCATCATAGCTTGGTTTTTTGCCTCTACAATGATCTTATAAAAGTTAGCAATGGAAGTGCAATGCCTCATGGGCACCCATTTGCAGATATGGGGCTTTAACCCATTGACAATAAGAGTGAGGAGCATAGTGTTCCTGTTGGTAATAGCTTCTGAGGTGATGACAAGGGATTGTTGCCAGGTAGCAAGGTACACAAGGACTCTTCTTGTTTATTTAATTGAAAACAGGGCTGTTTACACAGCAATGAGTGAGAAATTCTTACTTTAGAAGGACTTGGCAGCGTCTCTGAATGTCACCCAGGTGAATTCAAGTTCTTGACTGTTCCAGGTAGTAAACCATGTAGCATCAGACCGGCAAGGCATCCTAATGCTGTGGCAACCTAAATGGATTCATTTACTTAGAAAAATTGGAAGCAGGTTTCTGTGGAGTGCAGCCAACTTACAATGTTGGTGCCTTCCACACCACCTGTGAAGTGTTTCAAATGTAAGTTCAGCTTTTGTTGTGATAGATCCAACTGGGGCAGAGTGGTACTGATGTTGTGCTGTCCCAGGTGGAGTTGATTTTAAACACTGGTGAGTACTAGTTGGTCTTGTAAACAACATAACCTTCTGGAATATCCCCATCAGGGATGGATAAGAAAGTCTCTAGGTGAGGTATAGCCATATAGCCAGCAATTTATCCTTTCCTAGGGGAATTTTATTAAATGTGGGTTGTTAACCAAATTTACAACTGCTACCACTGTTGCAACTGAACCAATGATAGAACAGTATTGAAATTGGGGAAAACAACAGTCCAATAGAAAGGACAACAATAGGAAAAAATGATGTTTATTCAGAATAGTGCAATTGATATGCTATACTAGGGAGCCACTAGCCCACCAGGGGATGACACAGTGGCAGAATCCCAATAGGGTTTGAGTTACAAATATTTTAGTTGAGAGATCAACTCATAGAATTGGCAGCGCTCCTGTTTAGGATATATTGCCCATGATTTGGCATTGTGAGCAGAATGCCCAATGTCATTAGATATGTCATGGGGCGCCTCTATGAGTGCTCCCTGTGTATTGTAAGATATCTTGACAGGCAGGAGTCAATATAGTTGTAGCACAAGTAATTTTCAGTCATGTAAATAAAGACATGCTTATTTTTTTACTCTTAATTTATCTATAATTTTTCTCTCATATGAAACAGCTTAATCTTATGTGATAAATATATAATGGGGTGTCATGAAAGGGTTATATGAGGCTAATTGTTTTAAAGAAAGTGATCTAATTTGATGTTTTACACATACTAATTTAAATCGAGGTCTAATTTTTTAATTTTGAAATTTATATTAATTTATTATCATTAAAAAGACAAAATTTATAAATATAAAGATAACAATTTATAATACTAGCAATTTAAAATTTTATTATACTTTGATATAAAACTTAAGTTTCAGATTTGAAAAATGAATCTTATCAGAAACGAAAAATATATTTTATTTTTATAACTAAAATCCAGTTGTCAAAAATAATCGAACGGAAATCTTTCTACTCTCAATGATGTTCAATCATGCTATTCCAAGCAGCGCCAATCCAAGTATTAGATATCCATGTTCTTGGATTTTCGGAGCTCGTGGCAAATGATTGGTTTGCTGATGCAGGGACCCTTGCCACATGGCTTGAAATAAGATTATATCATATTTAAAATATTATATCGACTGACTCTAGCTATAGAAAGCTAGGCTGCGTCGTTAATAAGACTGAATATGTTGCGTCGCATTGAAGAATAGCTAGCTTTATAAGGCTAGGCTATCGATACGTGGATAAGCAATCCCATAGTTCTCTATTTGTGTTAACATGATGTCTGGTAGCTTGGCAAACTCCTGTGCTTTCTCCAATTACATGATGGATTTCTTTAACGACCGGTTTCTCCCTTCGCATTGCCCAGTGACCCTCAGCGCTGATCTTGTATGGACAGGAAAGAATACGTTTAGTGATGACATATTTGCCTTTGCAGCAAAGCACACCATCACCGAGAAGAAGATGCTGGAGAAAAGCAAAGCCGACATGGCGAGGTCTCACGTCCGAAAAATGAAGCAGGGATTCATTATTCACACTCCCGAGTCTATTTCGGCCAACATACAATGCTTTTCAGGTGAAATCTGTGTAGTTGAGGCCGTTTGGACTAGAAATACGGGGTGGACTGTTTCTGACACTCCCACTTTTGTTGAAAGTGTCTCATCTAAAGGCGTATTTTTTCACTTGGAATCAACTCGCAATACTTTACGCTATCAAGTTACTTTCTTTGGCAACGCAAACATTTCTATTTGGTGCCAGAAGTTATCGTGGCATACCTCCTACACCATCAAAGCACACACTGTATTAAAGAAGGGTTATAAATCCAAGTCCTTCCGCTACAAAAAAACAAAACTGCTGTCTGGGAATCAATCCAAGCCCCACGTCATTCTTGGGTACGTACATCGCACTGATTCCTAATAAAGACATCATCTGACCCTGCTAGCTTGAAACCAACTTCTTTTGTCAAAAACCACCTTTTCTTTTCAAGGCCACCGCCAGTATTAGAAAAACACTTAAAGTTTATTGGGTGGCAGTGAGAATCCATCTAAATATAGATCAACCCTTTAAACCTGATTATCTGAGGAAGTGGCTTCGAAAGTATTGATGGCTATCGTTTCAAATATATATGTTTAGTTGTAACATTTCTTGGTACCCTCTCATTTATAATATTATGACATCATCTTTTTGTTTATTATATAAATGTTATCGTTAAAAGATAATGATGATGTCACAATGTTGGAAATAGGTATCTAGAAATAAGGATATCAAAAATAAGGCGGGTACCCTTTTCTTCTAGTGAAAACTAATACTCTGGATTTTATAAAACCATAAGGGTTGATGTCAATTCTAACATTAACAGTGGTTTCAAATTGCCTAAAAAAGCTTATATTTTGAATCTGATACTATAATTTAAAGCCCAAATTTTAAATTAATTTTCAAAGATAGAAAAAAATTGATTCAAATATGTAGTAAAAAAGAAGAGGATATATTTGTGGGAAAAGGCTAAGGTACCAGATAAAATCTTATCAATTGATTTCATTAGATATTTTTTTAAAATTATGATATGCTAAATTAAGAAAAAGTTGTTGTTTTTGATATAGGAAATTATTAAACTAATGACCAAAAATTGATCTAAATTTGAGTACAGTTTTAATGCCAATGTAATGTTTTAGCTTGAGTTACCAAACCGAAATTGATTTTAATAACTTGCATGTGAGAGTAATAGTAGCCCCAAAGCTACAGATTTTATTAATTTACCTTTGGCTCATCATAGATACAGTAGTTTTCAAATATATGGCGCTATGCAAAAATACTTTAGATTTAAACAAAATGGACTCAGATTTAAGCAAATTCCAACTACCAGTGTAAAACATACACTCTGTTAACAGGGATTTTTGGCATTGATAGACAAAATGGGTCAATACAGCAGCAAAGTACTCATATTACAAAAAAATATTCAAAATACGGACCAAAATACATAGATTCACAAACAAAATGGTTTGAGTTGACCTTCAGTGTACATATGTTTACTATGTAAATCAGTGAAAAATACACTCAGGTGCAGTGAGTCAAAACTCAAACCAAAAACAAAACACCATAGCAACCCAACCAGTAAACAAAACCACTCATTTTTTTTGTGAAATGAAATTCAAACAAGAATGATACATAGCTATATAAAAAAGACATATCATGTTCTTGGGCGCAGCCAAGAGACACAACAGGAAGTCCTAACAGTAGGATTGGGTTTGTAATGAGCTGGGGGTTAGTCTTCAGGGATGAATAGGGGATTTTCTTTAAGGCCCTGGGAATGATAATTATCAGAAATCTCCTCTAGACAAGACTATGGAGATGGCACCAAAGTACAGAAATAAATACAAAGAAAGAGTGTGAACAGAACTTAATTTTATTGGATAAATCATTTAGATTCTTATAAGGCAATATTCTATCACAAAACAGTAGAAGGTCAGTTAGATCACTGGCCACTCTCATAAGTGGGTCAAGGATCACTCAGTTTACCAGTCAGAACATAAATGAGTTTTCCACCCAATTTGGAGTGAGACCCATTTTGAGAAGAGAAAGGGAATTGAAGTATTTTGTAATTGAAATGCAACTCTGCCAAAAGAAATTTTTTAAAGAGCATAAATATTGTGGTTCACAACAGAAGGTCCTGGATATTGTTGTTTAAGGGGATTGGGGAGGCTGTTTTGACTACCTGGTTTGAAGCACAAAAGCCAATTGCTTCAATTTCTTGAATTATTCTTCTTTCACATAGGCTTACTGGACATATCAAACCAAAGAACAATTGGGAGGTGGGTGTATTTCTTTGACTTGTCACTGTCACTGGCAAGAAGATGATAAGATCTGACAATTCCTATAAAAAGGAAGAAAGAAAAGGCTCAAACCCCAGCTCAATTCAGGGTTCAAAGTTCACTGTGTGTTACAGGAGTCTGGCATCTGAGTGCTTCTCTAATGTTAAAAAATACATTCCAGCAAGATGCATATCAGCAATATTGGGTGATTAAATCCTGAAGGTATAACCTGTAGCTGAAATATCTTTTTCAGCCCACTAACATCTATCTATCTTGGCACTCAACACAGCTGTGTGTACAGCTTACTGGGGTTCTCACTCCACTAGCATGGTCTTGAGCTCCATCTGGTATGTGTACATGTCAGAAGTGTTTTTTCAGAAAGCCAGGCATAGGGTGAGGCATTAGGTGGCTCAAGACGGGGTACAGCCGCTCCAGTGGGTAATGCCCACCATAGAATGGGTGCTAAGTTGATAATATAGGATACAGATTGCCCAAGTAAAGACCAGGGCCCTGAGTTGGGCACCATAGAGTCCACCAATCCTGTCAAATTAATGTAGAGTACTCCAAACATTTGATCGGAAGTGGTCTTGGTGGCAGTGGAGGGTTCCATTGACAGTCAGGTCACAGGGTTAAGGAAAGAGTCATGGGGACAAAGTAGGCAGGCAGATAATTGTACTTGTCTTTGAACAATCTTGGCGGCCTCTTGTACCACTTTAATTTGTGTCCTATATATTTTTTTTTCTAGTTCTTGCCAAGAGATCAGCAATGAGGATGTTTTCCAAGTTGTACTCTGAATAGGCCAGGTTGGGCAAGTATTTGGTAAAATGCACAGGTCTGAAGGGTACTCCAGGGGGATGATATAGTGCCTGAGAAGAATCAGCAGGCTGGTCACTAGAGGGGGCGGTTACCTGGTTGTCTACTTGGCCAGAGTTGACATGAAAGATCACTAAAACTAGATAAGGTAGGATTTGTTCAAACCAAAGGTTCAAAAAAATTCATTATCAAAAATGACAATATGGTCATCACCATACTGCTGGGCTTTTATACCAGATGATTTTGCTACTTTGCTTTTCACAGGCTTCAGGTCCATGGACAATTCACTGGCAGGACATGGATCTTGGCTTTTGGTTCCAAGGGTGGCAGATCCTGGTTATGTTTGCTTTGGTGAACAGAAGTTGTGATGCTTCATTCTGCTGCTGCTGTTCACCATATCACCTGAG
This sequence comes from Entomophthora muscae, assembly GCA_014839935.2. Classification (NCBI taxonomy): domain Eukaryota; kingdom Fungi; phylum Entomophthoromycota; class Entomophthoromycetes; order Entomophthorales; family Entomophthoraceae; genus Entomophthora; species Entomophthora muscae. Next base: position 37,307 of record QTSX02004616.1, on the reverse strand, counting down.
CAGGCTAATTGTGTTACCCATTCTGGACTGGAGACTGGTGGCAGCTGGTGGTCATTGACAGGGCTAGCAGTAGGCATTGTTTTAATCTCCATTAGACAAGCTACAACTTCTGTGTAGGTCTGGGTTTTTGGTGACACATGGTTAACAGCAATCTGGTAACTATTTGGGGAATCATCCTTAAGAGTCTAGAGGGTCTTAGAGTAATTCAACAACTTGGGTTTGTAACTCAATAAGTTTTTAGGTTTACATCCCTTCTGAGTGACTCAATTTGCCTTTAGAGGGTCAGGGTTTGATTCCAGGGTTTCCAATGTTGATTTCAAACTTTCAGTCTTGATACTTGACAGGTTGGAAGGTTCCTGTTCCTCCTGGTTGGGACAAGGCATCTCTGACAGCCCAGTGCTTGGCCCAACTGACAGTTTAGTGGGCTCTCATTTACCCTGTTTGACAGAAGGCATTTCTTGAGGGCTGGGGTTTCTTTACAAGTATTAAAATGTCATTCATGACATGTTTGTTGATGTGAAGTAATAGTACATACCCAATAGAGAAACTGTCAATATAACCCCAAAAAATCATATGGAGTTGACCTACACTTGCACATGTCATATTAGATGTTTTTTTCTCATAAGTCCTGGATACTCGTGGTAATATTTTTATACAGCAAGATAATGACATCACGTCAGTTTCTCATTGCCCTCCCTTTGATAAAATTTATAATAATTAAATCATATGGATTGGTATCCACCCATATGGGCCTAGCAAAATTTTAGTTATCCAAAAGATTTGTGACAGTCACAGCCTCATACTTTCATGATTTAAAAGTTCCCTGATTTTCAAAGATCTCATAAAGTCTCAATTGGATCCAAGCCCAGACAAGGGGCATTTGAGGATCATGCTCCATTATATTCATCATTCAGGTGTGTGCCTTTAACCTTTAGCTGAGGTGCAGGAATCAGTGTGTGTCTTTGAAGGAGGGATTCACAGCTAGAATAGACTCACAGGGCTGCACAACAGTTGACTTTGAAAACCCCTTTATGATTTATATTTCCCCAAGGGACATAAAGATCTCTTGTTTTTTAACCATCTGAAGAACAATTTTGGGGGTGATGTGTTTTCTTCTTTGCCTTGCAGGCTGATTGGCTGGGGGAGGGGTATGTCTGCATTTGGAACTAGATGCTGCCATTTGATTGGATAGTATATTATTTTCACATCACTGAGGAATAATTTGGCTTTATTGGATTCTTCCTGGCACCAGTTTCAGAACTGTGTGTTACTTAGCAGTGGCCTGTGCATGATGCTCAAACAAGGCCATTGATACATATCCCTAATGAATAAAGACAATATGATGCCCATCTATGCCACTTTTCTTAATTTGGTAAGGCGCGTGATACTGTTCATTTTCACACCCAGGCATTTTCCTATGCCATTTTTCTACTGATTCCATATGAAAAGTACTTTTATTAGTGTCCCTTTACCTTGGCAACTGTTGTGAATTTGAATTCATTAGGGGGTTTGATTGACCTAGTGAATAATAGTTTGTGGGTTGATTCAGGAAAAAGCCTTTGCTTTTGCTTTCAACCTTTATATTTCTCTTTAACCAAATAATGTTGAACATCAATATCTGAACCTTCCAGATCCTTACCAGTCTCTTGCCACTTGGAGTATCTCCACTAAGGCTAATAGGATCAAACCTTGGGGTAAGAAATTTAATGCACTTTTTTCTAATAAGATAAGTTCATTTTTGCTGATTAATTTTGATATTAAATCTTTGGCACTCATCTTCCATTTGCTAGGAAGATATCTATTACTCATTATATGATCAAACAGGCATAAATCCAGAACCTCAAGTCTCTTGTATTTAAGAATTTTGCATGAGTTTTTTATTTTATCAAATAATAAAGCACAGCTTGACAGCAACAATTCCCTGCTCCCACTATATAACCTCTCATTATCAAATAAAGCACTGATTTTATCTTACATTCTTCTGCCCCTATCTAGGCTGACACAATACCACTATAGGTATAGAACTAAGAAAAAGAAGTACTAGACTAATTATTTGTAGAAAAAAGCACCCATGCTGCATCTTTTATGACACCAGGGCAGCACTTCTATTCTTCTAAAGCACTGATAAGGGGCCACCTTGCTAATACCCCAAGGCATAGATCACCACTTTTAATCATAAAGGCTAGAAATATCAATAAACCAATCAAAATTTACCTTTCTCATGCAGCCAATATTTATTTGATTAATAATAAGCCCTTTCCTGCAAATAGCTCCTCATTGTCAGGATTGACAATTTTCCTTCCCTCAAAACCCAGAACCAAGGGCAGGATTCAAACCCTGGCCTTGAAACCCCACAGGCTGCCAGCTCTAAGGACCAAAGAGACAGCCAACTGCACTTTCCTGGGATTGGATCCCCTCAAGCTAAGGCCACGCATAATCCTCAAGATGATAATACCAGCCAAACTTTGTAAACTACAGCACAAAATAAAAGATCAAACAAATTTCCTAATGAAGGCAAAGAAATTCCTACCATTAGCTTCATGAGTCTGGAGTCTACTCTAGTGGCCAATAAAGATTCATCACCCAAGAAAATGCAGACTTGAAGCCTGCCCATATGACCATGACTTGAGAACAGAAGAGTTGAGTGAACCTTCCTGAAGACCCAGCCAATAAGCAAACGCCCAGCAGCCGTGCTATTTTGCCACTTCTGAACCCAGGCGTCCTGGTCACCTGACTTCATATTTCCTGATCCATTGATGAACCCCACATGGAGAATTAAAGTTTGGCAGTGGGGTACTATATAGACCCATAGACCTCACACTAAGACTCTATTGCCATTTTTAAATAAAAGCCTATGAGATATTGGTTTCCCCATTTTTGCCTTTTTTCTCTTTGCAATTTATCAGTTCAGCACAAGATCTCCTGGCCTGCCTTCCCCTCTGCCCGCAGTTTACTGTCCACTTTACAGAGTACCTGTAAAAGCATGTATACAAGTAATACACCCCTGAGAAGATCATGGAGCAAGACCCCCTGGCCTGCGTAAAATCAGCAGCCAGATATAACAGATAAGGTCCTTGGAACGTAACTGAACCCAAGTTGTTCAGAGAAAAATACAACCTCCTGCTCAAATAACAGTTGGACATGGAACCACCAGTGACCCCCAAACCAATGCCCACATCCACACCTGACTTTTCCCTGGACCATACCAATAAGCTGTTTGTGTCATGACCATAGTTTTCCCGGATGTGGCTTGGCCAAAGCGCTGCCACCCAGGGAAACCTGGCCCAAACCCCGCCTGCTTGCGGCAATTGTAGATTTAAATCCAACAACTGATTAAAAGTGGATGATGACACGGGAAATTGGGTCTGAGTGGGGCGCAGATGCCCCACTCCAATTTTCACCTCTCTGATCTGCTGGTAACAAAATCCTGACCTCAAAGGAGGTCAGAAAACAGCTTACAGAACCACCATTGGTTGTATCTGTAAGCTGTCTAAATATTACATACAAAAAGGCCACCTCATCAGGATGCACCCAAAGGCTTTAAGTAACAATTGTTCCCACCAAACTACCTTGGTAGTTTGATATTTTACTCTAAATAAATATATTGCCTCAATGATTCACTTATTTCAATATTTCCCAATAAGATTTTTAATAACCAGACTGCTAGATTCTGATTTCTCACCTCTTCAATTTCATGGTAATCTTTCTCCTCCTGCTGAAATGATACCTTGAACCTGCAAAATTGAATGTGAGCCAATATATGCTGCTGATTCCTTGACTTTGAGCCAAATTAAGGTCTTCCTGATGTATGTGTGAATAGTCTTCTGCTTCACCTTTCCTTATTCTCTCTTCAAGGGTCACCATTTCTGAGAAAGCACACATTGTCTCCTCCTCATTAGTAATGTCATCCTCATTTGGGTGTACATTCCCCTTTTATCAATTATGACAAGTTCTCACTCTACTTCACCCTGAAAGTTTGGGATTGTGTACATCACTCTTACTAGCTTGATTGACACTATAATACCAGCTGCCGGCCCATGATCCTGGGTGGGAAAATCAATGTCTTACCTTATTAAGTTAGCCCCAATCTTGTGGTGGACCCTGCCCGTAAAAATTGTGGCCTGTGTGTTCTCAGAAAACGACAGGTCAGCCGCCCAAGGTTGGCTCCCTGACACTTATGTGGATCATCACATGCACCATTTCTAAGGCATAACCTATATAATGCCTCACCTCTAATGAAGATGATGACCTACATGCTTATCTCAAGGAGGCCTATGAAAAAGAGACTCATTAGACCCTCTTAATCCCCTTTTGGGGATGCTATGTTTTTTACGGATAAGAAAGATGGATCCTTGCAACTAGTAGCCAACTACCAGGCACCAAAAAATTGTCTATCTTAATTAATACCCCTTACCATTAATTGATGACCTATTAAATGACCTGGGGGCACCATGGCTTTCTCTAAAATAGACCTTACTACACACTACAACCAGATACACATCAAAGAGAAAGACATCTTCAAAATGGCCTTTTTCATCAAGTATGGCTCCTAAAAAGGTGTTACCATCAACTTTGGCATATGTAGTGTACTGTCCGCATTTATGACCTTCATGAACAAGTCTTTTTCCCATATAAGACAGCATACCTTGGTCTAACTGGATGACATAATTGTGTACAGCACCAAAAAAAGAACAGCAACACAAGGACTTGGAAGCTGTTTTTGCCACCCTGGCTCAATACAAACTCCTTGTAAAACTGTCTAAGTGACATTTCTTTCAAAAAAACTGCCCTTCTTGGGCCATGTTTTATCCAAGAATAGAATCAAGCCTGAAACCTATAAAATGCAAGCCATTTGTAAGATACTACCACTCAAAGACAAGAGTGAGCTAAGGACCTGCCTCAGGACGGTAGCCTATACTTGAAAATTCATGCACAAATGTGGTTTTCTTACCACCCCACTGTCAGTTATCACACTGTCAAGTCCAAATTTGTATGGAACCTACAAAGGGACCTATGCTTTTGACAACTCAAGGAGAAACTTGTATCAGCGCCCATCCTGTGTGACAAATGGGGCCTGTGCTCCACCTTTTCACAAAGGCATTTGGCAAGGTGGACCAGGTCAGGCCCTAAACCACAAAGACTATAGCAATATGAACCAGTTAGTAAAGGATATGACCATGGACTCTGGTAACAATTGCATAAGGTCATAAGAATTGCAAATGAGAGTAAAATAATTTGGGAAAAGCTTAGCTGAAGCATTTTCTCAAAAAATAAGAGAAAATGATTCTGCAATTTTTTTTCTAAATTTAAAATCAAATTTCAAAATGTTGATTTTTATGCCAAACTGGGGTTTTTTTGTTGTTTTTACTCTTTTATTATAGTTTTTTTAGAAAACCAAGATAACTGTAAGAGAGGGGGGCTAAAAAAACTAAGTTTGGCTCCCAAACTGGCAAAACATACCACCAGGATGCCACCCAGTGGAGGACTGGGACAGCTGCTCAGAGGGGGGACCACAGAGAGGACACAGGGGAAAGCTGAGGGAAGTAAGCATTCAATCCCATCAGTACCAGACCGGTGAGCAATCAGGGTGTACAAGTGGGATCAGGAGGTAGCATCACAGGAGCCAGGAGGGGCACCAAGTTGCCCTTCTCCAGGATGAGAAGGGAGGCCATTGACACCTCCTCACCCACAGGAGCGGGCAAGGCATGGTCAACCACATCTAGATCCAGGTTATTGCAGGTTAAGCTCTTGACTATGGCCTCTCCAGAGAATAGGAGACCACTGGGAAAATCCAATAGGCTAGAGGGATTGTCATCCACAAGTTGAACAGAAGAGGAGATTTTAGACCACAAATCTGGCAATGTGGACCACAGGAGCAGCAGGAATGGAGCCAAGGAAAATACCACAAACTTCAAAATAGGGAGTATCATGATTTTGATCTCCACAAAACTTTGAATAGGTTAGTGTAATTTCCTGGATCATAAACAATAAAATGGAAGCAAACAGGGGTATCCACAAGCAGGAAGTAAAGTAGGGAGCAGCAGAGGGGGTGTCGGAAGCTTGGCAATGGTTTTGGGCAACTTAGATTGATCAAAAACAGAGAGTGGGTTCAAAAACAAAAGAATTTAAGGAAAACTCAAAGTAAAAGTATATTTTATATTGAAAATCAACTAAAATTTTAGGTTCAAAATCAATTTGAAAACAAAAGCATGACTATACAGCAACTATAAGCCAGAGCCTCTTCTAAAAGTCCCAGAAAAGATGCCGGGTTCAAAGCAGGTCAATAAAAGGTAAGCTTTAGTATAACAACTAACACTTTAATCTTTAGATTGTAGAAACACCAAACAGGGGTTCCTAGCAAGATGAAACTTGAAATAAAGAGCAACAAGTTCCAAACTTCAACAATATTGGAAAATAGACAAGAAGGGGACTGGAGATCCCCTTGCTGTGTAAAAAGGTAGTTGTTGCAGGGGGAGGAGTCACATGACTACAGAACTTGAATCCAATTAGCTGGTAGAGAAATTTTGTTGGTCAGGACCAGGGAGACTAGAGAGTTTCATCTTAATTTCTGCAGTGCTGCCTGATTGGCTGGAGGGACTCCCAGGTGTAGAGTTTATACTTCTGGGAAGTATAATAAACAAAATAAGGGGAATATTTAAGAAGAGAATGATACTTTATTGAATATGAATATAGAATGATATATAGTATCATGATAAGCCACATGCTGTCCCTGTACGTCATGGAGGTCATGGGGCTTATCTGAGTAATTTTCCTCTTGAGCCACGAGGCTTAATCAAGTTGCGTTCCATTTAGGACCTGGATTGAGTGATCCCTGTCATAGATGGTTAACTGATAATGGTGCCACCAGTTTATTGACTGGACAGTGAGCCATTTGGTGAGCCATTCAGTGATTTACTTGGGGCGTCAATTCCCCAAGAGAGAGTAATCAAAGATGTTGTGACATCTCCCCCTGGGGTGCTGGAAGACGGAGCCTTGGGAATTTTCTTGAGAGTATCTGGTATGTGGGCTTGGTATCAATCCAGTTTGGTGTTGGGCACAGGGAGCCTTGAATTTTGTTGGGCTGTTCTTGCTTTACACAAGCAAAGTTGGTTGTGGTGCATATTTTTCAGTCTGAGCTCTAATCCCTTTGATGAGGTAAGTGTTATTGGGCTTAACTTCCATGAAAATGCCTGGTACAATTAGTCCTGGGTCTAGTTTGTGTTGGTTGTGATTTACAACCCAGATATTGTCTCTGACTTGGAACCTTTCTTGTTGTAATGGGATTACTTCCCGCTGGACCCTTTGGTGTTCCATCTTTTCTTGGTCCTTTCTGGCATGTAGTACTTTTGGGTCATTACTGTCTGGTACCTTCTTTGGGAGTGGCAGTTGTGGACCCGTGGTTTTACTGACAAGTGAGAGTTTCTGACCATAGACAAGTTCATAAGGGCTTTTGCCCGTATTGCGGTTGACTTGTGTTCTACAGACCATAAGAGCAGGTGAGTGCATATCAAACCAGGCTTTTGGGTTGTTGACAGACAACTTACTGAGGGCTTCCACTAGAGAGCCATTTAGTTGTTCTACACATCCATTTGCTTGTGGGTGATATTGGCTGGCTGTGACATGTTTTATTCTGTTATTGGAAAGATAGATGTTGGTGTCAATAGCTTTAAGTTCAGTGCCTCCATCTGTGATCAGGAGGTCAGGTTTCCCAAACTTTTCTATGATCTCTTTTCCAATGAATTATCTCTCATTGTTGCTTTGTGCTCTTTTGTAGCTTGCGTTACAGGTCATCTGGTTGCATAGTTGATAGCTGTTATGATGTACTTCTTGCCTTTGCTTTCACCAGGCATAGGTCCCACAATATCCAACAACCATACCTTGAAGGGTTGTGTGATAGATACAGGTACTACTGACTTTGGTGGCTCTTTGGTTTGGGTGTACTTCTCACAGACTTTTCATTGTTCCAGTACTTCTCTTATATCATCTAGCATGTTGGTCTACCAGTAGCGTGTCTTGAGGTATTCATGCAAGTTTCTACTACAGGTGTGTCCCAAGTCTCTGTGATATTGGAGGATTGTGTCAATCTTTTGTGTTGACAGGACATAGGGTACAGTGTTACCATTTGGAAGTATTTGGTGAAGGGTACCATATACGTTTTTGAACATATGTTTGTTCTTGAGATCTTCCTCTTGGATGTCCATTGGTGTGCCAGGTGGGAACCCTTCTTGGAGATTCCCCATGATTAACATGGGACAGTTGGGGTCACCATCAGTGCAAAGGATGTGTTTATTGTATAGCCTTGACAGAGCATCTGCAGTAAGAATTTCCTTGCCTGGTTTATACTTGATTTGCATTGGATATCTCTGTATGAGACTCATCCATTTGACTTGTATTCTTGACAGGTGTTATTGTGTTTTGAAGAATATCAATGACTTGTGATTGGTGAGTACCTTGAACATCTGGGCTCCTTCCAGGTAGCATCACCATTTTATGAGGCATTGTATGATGGCCACCAATTCCTTGTTGTGTATGGGGTATCTTTGTTTACCGTCTGATAGCTTCCTGGATTCATATGCCACAAGAAGAAAGTTCTTTTGGGCCGTTTAGATATGGAGGACTCCTTCTATGGCATAGTTGGAGGCGTCAGTTTCTAGCTCATAGATACCCTCACGGTTTGGGTATTGTAGGATGGGGGTGGTAACCATGTGTTCCTTCAGTTGGCAGAAATGTTGATCTTGTAAGGATGTCCAGACAAATTTGGTTGTTTTCCCGGTGATGGCTGACAAGGGAGCTGTTAGGATGCCCCATTCAGGGATGAACCTGCGTACGTAGGCTACCATTCCAAGAAAAGTGCAGAGTTTGCTCTTGTTTCTTGGGGCTGACATCTCTGTTATAGCACATATCTTATCTGGATCCGGTTTAATACCATCCTTGCTGATCATATGGCCAAGGAATGGAAGTTCAGTTGAGAAGAACTCACATTTGGACAGCTTGGCAATCAGTTGGTTGTCTTCCAGGGTATGGAGAACTGTGTGGACGTCTTCCCAGTATTGTTTCAGGTTGGGACTATAAATGATGATGTTGTCCAGGTAGATGATTGCTCTTTTTCCAATGTGTTCCTTGAATACTTCATTCATGAAGGTTACAAAGGTATTGGGAGCGTCTGTCATGCCAAAATTGAGAACAGCACATTCAAAGGATCTGTATTTAGTTCAAATACAGTCTTCAGAATGTCTTCAGGTTTCACGCAAATTTGGTGGTAACCTGCTGTCAAATCAATTTTTGTGAAGATTTGGGACCCCCCAGGGCATCAAAAAGGTCATCAATGAGAGGCAGGGGATACCTGTTTTTAATTGTGACCTTGTTGAGGGCCCTGTAGTATGTGACCAGGTGGAGTCCTCTGTCTTTCTTTGCCACAAATAAGACAGCATCATCAAAGGGTGACTTTGAGGGTCTGATGAGGCCTTTTTTGAGTGCTTTGCCAAGGTAAGCTTTTTGGGCGTTGTCTTCTTGGGGTGTGAGGCAGTAGATGGGTTGTGCTTTAGGTACACTCCCTTTTAGGTCAATTTTTTGTTTTATACTCTAATCAAGGGGTAACCCAGGTAGTGTCTCTTGGAATACAGAGGTGAATTCACTGACTAGCTGGTCTCTAATAGGGGTCTGTTTGTGTCAAGTTTCCATGTTTTTGAAGTGGATAACCTCATACGTACAGGTGCTCCAATTCATTTTGCTGGGCTCAGTTTCTTCTCCTGTTTCCATGATTTTCACAAATATGTGGTCCCTCATGAAAGTGTCAAGATGTGTTGGGTATACATGGTGGTAGACTTCTCCTTGCTGTATGGTGAGGATGGCACTTTTCCAGTTGATATGAAGTTTTGTCTTTCTCATCCAGTCCAGGTCAAGTATGACATCATACTTGGAGATTGGTATGATAGGGCCAGTAATTATAGTTTGTACATCTCCAATTTGGGCACGGAAAGGTTTTGCCTCATGGGTAACTGGTGTGCTTTGGTTGTATGCCATGATGACCCTCTTGATGTTACTTTGAGTGGTGGGTAACTTCATGAGGTCTGCAAAACTCTTGTTGATGAGAGATTGATCTGCTCCAGTGTTGAATAGTGCTGTGTCCTGGTATCTGTGAAAGCAGAAAGAATAAGTAAGGAGTTTATTTCCAGTTTGGGCGACAAACAGTAGAGGATTGCTGGAGGGTACTTGGATCATGATGATTGAATCCACGTCCTGTTCTTTGTACAAGTCTTGTGAAGTGGGGGAGGGCAGCTCTCCTAAGCACTCCCCTGAGCATTTTCCTCCTTGTTGGTGTCTTCAGTACTTGCTTGGTTAGCCTGCACTGTACAGTTCCTGTTTCAAGGATGGAAGTTGTTGGCTTGGTTGTTCTGCTTATTGGGGTGAGGGTCCTTCTTTGCTGTGGGGCTTTCATTTTTCTTGTTTATTGTTTGTAGATTGTCAGATTTCTGAGCTGCACGTTTTCCTTCCAATAATACATCTTTGAGTTTCTTGCAGCAAGTCATGTCAAACTGACGTCTAATTTGTGTGGAAAGGCCATTGTAGAAGTCTAGGTGCAGCCCAGGTTCACCAAAGTTGATGGTTTTGGGTGATCAGTCGCGTAGTCCTTTATATGCTGCAATGTACTCTTTGATGGTTCCTGTCATTTTGAAGGTTTGAAGCTCGGTCACAATCACTATGTCTGAGTCCTTCATGGAGAACTTTTCAAGGAATGTGGCCTTGAACATTTCCCAATTCTCCTTCTGGTCAGGATGTTGGGCTAGCCATTTGGCTATAAAACATGAAGCAGTTCCTGTGACACAAAGGGCAATCTTGCTGACCAAGAGTCTTTGAGGGTAGTCCACTTGTTCAAACTTGCTTTGCATACTGTTGATCCAAAGGGAGGCGTTTTTGCAGCATAGTCCTGCAAAGGTACCAATTTCAGCGGTGCACAGGCGTTGTAACACAATATTGGGTATCTAAGGCTAAAGAGGTGCTGTTGTAGTTGGTGTGGTGGGCAAAAGTCTGTAGGCTTTGATAGTGTTGTACTAATCAATGGGCACAAGGACGTTATTATAGATGACAAGGCCTGAGGGAACGTCTTGTCCTACTTTGTAATCTCTCCAGCTGCTAGGGAGTACCATTGATTGGGTTCTTTTCTTGGGAGGAATTTTTCCTTTGAGTTGGGTAGGTATGGATAACCTACCTGTGCTACCACTGTCAAGTTTATACTTCTGGGAAGTATAAAAAAAATAAGGGGAAGATTTAAGAAGAGAATGATACTTTATTATATATGAATATAGAATAATATATAGTATCATGATAAGCCACATGCTGTCCCTGTACGTCATGGAGGTCACAGAGCTTATCTGAGTAATGCTCCTCTTGAGTTACAAGGCTTAATCAAGTTGTGTTCCATTTAGGACCTGGATTGAGTGATCCCTGTCATAGATGGTTAACTAATAATGGTGCCACCAGTTTATTGACTGGATGGTGAACCATTTGGTGAGCTGTTTGATGATTTACTTGGGGTGTTAATTTCCTGAGAGGGAGTAATTGAAGATGTTGCAACACAGGCATATGAAATTCATCTGGTTTTTTGAGCGTCAATGTGGCATCCCTTGATTGGGTAGATCTGATGGTTTTCAAAAGTGGGCAACACCAGGCCAACAAGTAATCCAAATTAACCAATGTTTCTTCCCAGGAGGGGGTGGCCAGGGGCAATGAATCCACAAGATAGGCCAACACAAATCTCTTGTTAACTGTGTGTGCCAAATCCCCTAAAGAGCTAAGGGGTTTGGCTGATATTTTTGGACCTTTCTTAGTCCGGCAAGGGAATATAGTAGAATCCAATGCCAGGGGTGGCAGTGAATTTACAATAACTCTCAGGGAGCTATTATGGTAGGTATTTGGAGGAAAATATAAAAATTCATAATGAATATGGAAGGAGGGAGATGATTGGGTGAAGAACAGAAAAAAATCTGCCATTCAATAGAGGGTTTTCAAAATCCAACTTTGTTAGTTGGATTTTTTACATACTGTACTACCCTAGTCACATGGGAATTATCATATGAAAACTGAGGCCTCTGATCCCTCCATAGGTGGGGCTCTCTGTATCAAGACATTCAGTTATATAACTTCCTGTTTCCTATGAATACCAAAAGCTGCCTGATAGGGAATTATATTATCCCATCCACAATAAGGAGTTATTTGCCATAAACACTGATTTGCTAATTGGTGATGCTACCTTGAACATCATGAGGATTTCACAGCAATTATCAATCATAAGTTGCTTCTCTATTTAAAGACACAAGTCATTATCTCACATATTCAAGCACAATGAAAGGTGCTGCTGAAAATTCTCAACATGGAAATACAGTAGTTTTAGAAGCTATGGCAACAACCAAAAATACTTCATATTTAAACAAAATGATTTAAGATTTTAACAAAATCCAAGTTGCGCAAGATTCAGGATTCAATTAATTCAAATATTTTTGGTTAATAAATGAACTGTCAAACAAAAAATGAAATTTCACTAGCCCTTTATACAAAATTATATCAAACATCAAGAAGTGTAGTTCAAACCACAAACAAAATGAACTGACACAACAAGCAAGATGAATGAATGCTATTCTGAGTATATTATAATCCAATCAGGATTCATAAGAGGCACCAACAGAAGGTCTAAAATGAAAAAAATTAGAGCAATCTAGAAGAGAGATTCCACAAGCACAAAACAAAATGAACTAACACAAGATGTGTAGTATGAGCAGCCTAAAATAGAAAAATAACAGTTTAACAGCCAATCAACAGCTATCTAATTTAGGAACAGAGGCATTTTATTTATTTTCATGACTCCAGATTTGTATGGAATGGTTTTGAGAACCTTCCAAATATAGACTCAAGATTACAATAAAAATAAATAATTAAATTTTAAATTTTCTACTTTTAGTGATTTTATCCTAGGTTTTTTTTCAATATGGTTTTCAACAGCAACATCTTCAACAGCGCCAGCAGCTAAGCCAGCAGCAGCTAAGCCAGATTCAATGGAGGCAAGGTTCAGGGGTGGAGGCACCCATTTATACCCAAGCCTTTGAGGCAGGTAACAAGGAAGCTGACCTGTTACTGACCAACAACCCCTATGGCTTTGACTTGTTCAGTAGTCACGCAGTGTCTAGCTCTGCCCCAGCTCCTGTACCCCCCCCACAAGCTGCCCGCCAACCAATCAGGATGGCAACCTTGATTTGGAACATCTTCCTGCTACTAGCCAACATGCCCTACAGCCAATCAGGCTTCAGCTCCCGCGGCCCAGTGCCCCAAACAACAAATCATCACCACTCAAATTCTCCAGGAAATTGTGGCACTAAACCTACAGGGTCTGTCATAGGACCAGATTGCCACCCAGTTGCAATTCACCTGAGCCACAATAATGCAGGAATTCAATAACTTAATGATTAAGAGGAATCTGATTGGGACAGCCAAGAAGCCAAAGAAGGCCCTTGAGTCCCAGATAACCAAGGCCTACCCAATAATGATTGATCTCCTCCAATGGGACCCCAAGCTTCCCTTAACCCAGGTTTGCAAACAGCATGCACACCATAACATATGAGTCTCTGAGCGCATGGTGCAGCTCTGGATGCATGGAAAGGTGGCTTTCATACGGGTTCTTACCAATTTTTTCTGGCAACCAATGGGATGGTGCTGAGGATTCCCCATATGACACCACAATCAAATCAACCCTGGTCAGATGCTTGACAAGTCTAACAGATGACATCATTTTCATCTCTTACTACAAATTATCAATTGTGTTTGACAATTTTGGTGAGCAAGGAAAAGCTATTGCCAAGAATAGAAGGAAGAAGGTAAAGAAGGGGACGTTTATTGGTGCATTTCTGGCTGTTTCAGCCAAGGTTTTTGTCTACTTTTGGGAAAACCCAGATTTCACCAATAACTACAAGTACAGCCACATCCTTGGTGGATTACTTGACTTTTGGGTGGCTCAAATTCAAAGCATCAGGTTTTCTTGAGCCACCAGATGAAGGGTAGCTCCACCACCCTTGAGGCCATTCAGGGACGTGAGCACCAGGCCTCAGTATACCCCGCTGGCCATGCAGATATCCATCTTGTTGATGTTGTCTTCTTTAACATTGGATCCACACTATGGGAGCGCTGCCCTCAGGCTTTCAACGACCTCTATCTTGGGGTCCTTGACCACAATTCTCTCTTTGGCCGCCAAATGGTGGCTGACTTGTTTGCCCAAATTGTCTTCCATGTAGCATGGGTAACCAATCACGCAAAGATAAAGCGCCTCCCACCTCAGGCCACTGCTACCTACCAGTCCATCCAGCCAATGACTGATGAGGAATACAATGAGCGTTATATGGCAGCCATCATGCGCAATCCTCCTACCCCTACCCCCGCCACCACCACCCCCCACCTTCCAGCTTCATCCATCCAATCCCAGACCCCCAGGCCAGCACTGCCTCTACATCTTACTTCCTGTGCTATTCTGCCTACTAGGCATCACTCTTACCTGCCCCCCAATAAACCTCATGTCAACAAACCTTTTCTATTTATATTATCTTTTTTTGAATTTTTATTGTTCATTTTCTCTTTGTTTATAGTTGGTTTTATTCTTTATATTCAGTTTATTTCTACAAAATCATATATTTACTATGCCATGTATCTAGATCTAGAACACAATTATTTTTAGTACCCAAACACATCCCCTTGTGAAAATATTAACAATGATGTGGTAATCAGCTAAATTTGAATTAGAAAATTATAGGTTAACTGTTTTTAGATAAAGTTGTTACTGATCCAAATTCAAAACCTTAATGATAAACTTTAAGTCAATCAGGAGCCAAGTGATAAAGTGATTGTTGTGACATAAAGGGTCATTCAATAATTCTTTGATGCATGTGCGCTAATTGAAATGATTGGCTGGATCTTTTGCTATTGTGCACCATTGTTGCTGTGGCAAGTTGTTGGTGGACTAGTGCTAACCCAGCAGCTGATTGGGCACTAGTCTACCAACAACTTGCCACAACAACAATGGCGCACAATAGCAAAAGAGCCAGCCAATCATTTCAATTAGCGCACATGCATCAAAGAATTATTGAATGACCCTTTATGTCACAACAATCACTTTATCACTTGGCTCCTGATTGACTTAAAGTTTATCATTAAGGTTTTGAATTTGGATCAGTAACAACTTTATCTAAAAACAGTTAACCTATAATTTTCTAATTCAAATTTAGCTTATCACCACATCATTGTTAATATTTTCACAAAGGGCTGTGCAAAGCGCCAAAATTAATATGGCAATTGAGGAAAAAATTCCAATACAAAGTAAACATTACATATTGAGTTGAGTGTAAAAAATATACACAATGGGTAAAAAATGGGATAATGTAGTAATGGGAAAACAAAAAGTAATAAACAAAGAGGCAATAGTATCAGAATAACACAGTTTATTGGGGGTAAAGCTATAAAAACATGTGGAAAGGTTAGAAAAAAAATCAAATGAGAGAACTTGAAAAACTACTCAAAGACCTCAACTCAGCAATTGTCAAAATCAAAGACATTGGCCGCAAGGTCAAGGCAAAAGTCAAGGCTGCTGTTCTTAAAGGGGACAAAATTGAAAAGGTGTCCGCCAAGTCACTCATGGCCAAGATGCCAGACACCCCCAAAATAACAATTGAGCATCTTCTTAACGTTCAAAAAACTGTAGTCAAGGGCCTCCAGTTCAAGTTGTTTGCCCTCTCTGCACCGTCTGTCTGGGTCAACAATCCTGAGATGTATGCACCTCTCAAGCCAACCAAGCAAGCAAGAACTGTGGATACAGAATTGTCTGCCCAACTGCTTGCACCAAGAATGGGTAAGCCTGCTGAAGCCGCTGGAAAAGAGGAAATACAAGAAGTTAACCTAAAAAATAAAATTAATAAAATTTTCAAAAACTTACCCTTTTTGAAAACATTGACAGTGAACTCTGCCGGGTCCTGGTCCCCTTTGTCCCCTCCATGTTCTATGCCAAATACACCAATCATGTGGCTAGACAGCTCTATCTGTCCCCCCTGTCTTGCAGGAGCTCAAAGACAGAATTCACGGGTCCTTCCCAATGACAAGGGACGTGCTAGCTGGGATGACACATTCTGAGGGGGCATCTGAGTGGGCAGTTACTGCCTACAAGGATGCCCAACTGGTCCGCCTTGATCTGGTGGTCCTCAGTGGAGTTTACTGTGTAAACTCCATTGAGCTTGTTTGCAACGTCCTGGAAGCGCTCCAATTCAAGAATTTACTGGAGATGGGCCGGGCCCATGCAGCTGCTTGCTTCTGCTTTCCGGTAGAGCATACACTCTCTTACCTGCTGGAGAACTTTGGGCACATGGTAGAAAAACTGGCTGTTGCATATGCAATAGCTGTGAAGAAGACCAAAATCCTCCTTGCTGACTTTGGGCTGGCCTGGAGTGCTGACAAGACAGGGGTCCCTCTAGCAATGGAGATCATGTTTGCCAAGACAAAGCACAATGAGAAGATTAGTACCATGTAAAATAAGCTCTATGAGTTCAATGAAGCCTTTGCTGGGCAAAGGCTTCACCTCATGGTTTACCTGGGGTTACTCTTTTACTTTGGGATGGCTGCGTCTGTAGAGGACCTGGACAGGATCCTCCATAGGGTCAACAAGGCCTGGCTCACCTTGGATGGGAAGAAGGACCCCAATAGATAAGACTTGGTAGACCACGTTATCCAGGACGCCCTGGTCCTGGCTGGAATTTACAGGTTTGCAGCCCTTCCAGAGAAGCTGCTGCTTCACTCCCACCTGACTGTACTCCCTTTCAACAGCAGACAAGAGTATTTTAACCAGGATGTATCCACTGTCCACAGTGTGGCGGTGGAGGTTATGCGCCACCTCCATTGCAGGGTGGGTACATACTGCCAAACCCATTATAGGTGCTCTTAATTTTTTCTATATATCAATAAAAATCTTATATACTCTAGATTATTTTTATTATAAATAATTTTTTAAAGTCTTATTTTAGCAAGCAAGATTTACAAAATATATCCCAGAGAAGGTCTTAATAAAAGCATAATAATATATGTTAATAAAATATACTTCTAATTTGTACACTTTGCATTTAACTTTTTTAATTTGATTTATATATATTTGACAAAAGTGATATAAATATATTTGCGTAATCCAGTATCAAGCGTTTGGGATACCCTTAGATGCCATAATAAAAAATGATTATAAATAAATAATTACTAACCTTCATTGATGATCCTGCTGAATGTGATTGCAGGCTTGGAAACATCTAAATATAAAATTATAATTAATAAATCTTGAATAGTAAATTAGAGAATATAAAAAAGTTGGACAAGTTATGCCTTTAATTGATTGGCTGTTTGGCAAGGCATGTGGGGATGGACAAATCAGTGTGGCCATAGAATTTTGCCACGGTCTCAGCAGGGAGGGTGTGGATCCTGGCCTGCAGCAAATTAAACAGGTCCTTGGTCCCAGTTGGGGTTCCTTGCTTGAGCCACCCAAAGACTTCCTTGATGGAATTTTGGAAGGGCAAATAGACAGGGAGGAAGAGAAGGCTCAAATTTGCTGTGGCTAATTGCTGGGGGCCCACTACAATGCTGGTGTCAATCATTGGGAATTCCTTGATAATATCAGCCACCTTATGGAGACCAACATTGTCCAGCAAAATTACGTTGGTGAAGCCTGGGCTTGTGCGCCTCAGGTGCTCCTGGACCAATCAGAGAAATGATAGGAAGGTCTGACTAAAGTGAGATACCAAAATCATTTGGTACAGCTTGACCCCCTTTGGACCAAGGAGAGCCACCATCAAATAGGCTGTGGCGCGGACTGCAGCATGCCAAGCCATCCCATCATTGGAGCCTTTTGGGATATACCCATACCCATTGTACATTGACAAGGCAAATGCTGATTCATCAATGTAGTAGAATTTGACTGTCCCCTTGGCTTTGAGGGCAGTGTACACCTCAGCATATTTTTCTGAGTCGCATTGTTGGTTGGGCTGTTTCTATTATAGGGAGATACCCCAAGCTTTTTCCAGGAAAAGTGCATTCCCTTGAGCAGATGGTAGTAAAAGGAAATTGAGCCCTCAAACCCAAAAGTAGATTTTACCATGGCCTGTATATTTGCCAGTTCAAGATGGCAATCTTGGGTTATCCACTGGTGGATTGCCCATTTGTGCTCCTTGGTGAGCATGGTTGATATATGTAAGGATTTCTCTGTGGCAAGGACTCGGCCAGTATTGATGAACTTGTTAAAGGTCTTGCGGGCATACTTGGGATCCACTCCAACAAGGGCCGCGGCTGCCTTTTAATTACCTGATTTTCACATTATCTTAACAGGATGATGTGTTTGATGTTGGGGATGCACTTCTGGGCGGGATTTTTAGTGGTGGGGATTAGCTTGTTAGCATTGGGCACAACACAAGGCATGGGTACCTTGTTGTAGAAGGCTGCAACATTTTTGAGCACTTATCTGTCCCTCATCAGTTTGGTAGTACTCAGGCTCCTTGTCCTCTTCCTGGTTGCCATCACTGACGTAGGGCTTGTAGCTAGTATCAAGTACAGGTTTCACCTTCTCCAGCATGGCTGACAGGACCAACTCTTGCTGGTACACAACATTGAACACATAAAAAGTAAGTTCTACCTCCTTGTTTCTAACCATTTTTGTTGTGGTAACCTTGGTGGGCTTCTTGGTCAGCTTGGGGACCCAAGGGTTGATGCTCTGCACCCTAGTAGCTTGTGCTCCTTGAACTGGCTGTGTCAGTGCAGCGTCACTATTGAACTCTCCTCTCCCATCTCCTTCCTGAGTAGGCAATTGTGTTGCACTCTGTTCTTTGACCCGCAGGGGTGACTGCAACTGCAGTGTACAACAGGTGCATTAGTACTCTGTTGTTATGTTCCTTCCATTTTAAAAATGTAATAAAATATTAAATAAATTTCAATTAAGTTACTCCCTAATTTTAATTTTTGCTTTTTATCTGAATATGGATATTAGATTAATATTTTTCCCACCCAATATCCCAATTATAGATTTTTATTTCTTAATTAGTTGTTTTTGGGTTTACTAAGCCCATTTTAGAATACCCAAAAAATTCCACCCATTTCCCCAGATTTTATACCAAATTAAGCACCCAACACAATATTTTTAAAATTTATGTTTCAGATCTTGTGTCTTATTTTAGATACCTTGGTATCATTCTTGATTACAATCCATTGAACAAACTGATTGAGTGATTTTGTTTACATAGTGAGTTGCTATTATGTTTTGTTTTTTGATTGAGTTTTGCCTCACCTTTTTTGGGTGTATTTTGTCACCAATTCACATAGTAAACATATGTACACAATAAGTCAACTCACACCATTTTTTTTGTGAATCAGTGTATTTTGGATTGTGTTTTGAATAGTTTTGCTTTGCGCGTGAGCACTTCTTTGCTGTGTTGACTCATTTTGCCCATTAACTCCAATAAACCCTGTTAACAGAGTGTATATTTTAACCTGATAGTTGGATTTCACTTAAATTTGAAAACATTTTGTTTAAATCTGAGTTATTTTTGGTTGTTGTAATAGCTTCTAAAACTACTGTACAGTACAAGCCAGGTCCTGAACTTGTTACAGCTGACACCATATTGCACTTTTATGTCTAAGCCTTTAAAGATCAGGATGGGCTGGAACTAAACTTGCCCCTCCTTGTTCTCTGCATCAAGGATTAAGGGTTTTCCCTGGGCCCCACATACATCATTTATGCTACAGTAGTCACAAACAAGCACTTTTTTCCTGATATCTATGGAGCATTGCACTGTAAGATGTCAGATGGGGTAACCATCCTCTATGTGGCCACTCATCAAATAGTGAACACAATCTTACATAACCACAGATTTATTAGCCACATCAAGAGTAGGAACCTAAACAAGTTCTTGAAGCACAAATTATGATGGCCTACCTTGTACAAGTACATCCACAAAGTACTTGAGCAATGTGAGGGTTACATGAAGTTTTCCAAGAGTGATACACCCCCAAGTCAGTACTGAATATCCACACTCAATTACCCTTTGAGGTGAGGACCCTTGAAATTGTGGGACCCATTACAGGCAAAACACAATGACAAGAATTACATCATCATGGCAACAGTGGTGAAATTTACTGTAGGGATGCAAAAGTGAGAATTCAAAAGTGATAATCTAAAAGTGGTTGAGTCAAAACTTTTTAAATTTTCAAAATGGCTTTTTATAATAAAGTAACTACTTTTTCTTGGCTTTTTTAGTTGAGAAAATGAATAAAAAATATTTTAAATGACCATAATAATTTTAATTCCAGATGAGTTGTTTTAAATTAATTTTGAAATTTCAAAATTTTCAACTTGGCCACTTTTAAATTCTCACTTTTGAATTCTCACTTTTGCATCCCTACAGTTGATTTTGCCACTTTTGCCATCATCACTGCCATCAATTTTGCTACACACTGGCCAGTAGTGCAAGCTGTCAAGACGCACACAGGTAACAATATGTGCAGGTTCATAAGCAAGGAGATCATCAGCAAATTTGTGAATCCAGAATTGTTATAACTGATGAAAGAAAAGAGTTAACCTCTGAAGACACTAATGTATACCTCACCAAGCAGGGCTTGGAGTATACAGTGACCACTCCCTATCACCCACAGGCTAAGGGAAGAGTAAAACAGTTAAATGGTAGCCTAGTTCAAGCCCTTTCCAAACTCATCACCAGGGCACCCAAATATTGATAAAACAGTTACCTACAGCCCCCTTGTATTATGTACCTGAGTGAACAGATCCACAGGAAAATCTCTTTTGAATTAGTCTATAACACATAGACCAACCTATTTAAATCTCTGACAGGTCCCAAGCTTGAGATGCATAAGAAAGTACCACCCAGAGACAATCCAAATGTTTGCCTTGCCAATTGCAACCAGGAGGATTAAGAAGATAAGCAGCTGCAAAGCATAAAAATACCCCTCAAGAAAAGGCACAAAGTTGGGGACAAAATCTGGGTAATGAATACTGATAAGATCAAACTACAGCCCAAAAGATTGACCCTGTCATTGTGTTAAATATAAAAAATGACAATAATGACCTTATCCAAGGATTAACCAAACAAAAGTAGGACATGTCTTTAAACTACAATCAACTCCAACCATGAGAATAAGGGCAGAAACAGCAATAAGATGCACTACCTGTAACTAAGCAACAGCTGGTGGATAGGGAGCCTGTGCCCCAGACATCCTTACCGCTGGCCAGACACATGAGAAGGCTGATACTCACCAGGGGTGTCAAAACTTCAGGGTCAACCCCTTTGACAAACTACTAATAAAAAAACCTTAATCTTTGATTCAAATATCCTTACATGTACATTCAAAAATAGAAGTCAACTTGATTTTTAAATAAGGAAATACACACCAACAATAATCCAAACCCAGAGGCCAACACAATTTAGCGCCTAACTCATTAGGTGGATTAAGCCACCCCCTACCCATCCAAGTTATTGATCAGCGGGTATCCTGTTCCTCTTAAAGGATTTATTTAAACTATATAATCTCCCATATCCCAATAAAGACATTATCTAATTTCCTATAGTTTTCCCTTTGTAACTCTGTTAATACAGAACAGTTACAACAATGAGTTGATTTTGCTTAGTGCTACAGCTTTGAAAGATTATATACCATAATTAAAGACATTTTTAATTTATCAGATAAAAATAATTAAAAATAAGCTTTTTCTAAGGCATAAAATCTTTCAAAAAATACCAGAAACATATTTCGGCTGGCTGTAGTGCTAGAGAAAATTGGGTGTAGTACAGCTTTACCCGTTTGGAAGCCTGAACATGATGCATTTCATTTCAAGAACAATATTGGATAAAATTAAAAATTAAAATATAAATATGTTCCTTGCCAAGAAAAGTTTCACTACATCACCAAATAAGCTTTTTAACGAGTATGACAAACTTTAGGGATTTTAAAAGGGTACTAATAAAAACAAAAATGTCTTCATTCTAGAATATAAAAATGTATAATAAGGTGTGATGCTGTAAAAGAGCAAAGCTGGACATAGCCCAGGTTTGTTCTTTTCACATCCTACTCACCACACTTGTTTTAAAACCTTAGTGAGAGGATTAAGAAGCTCTTGAATGGACAATTTTAATTATACCAAGTTTATTGTTATCCAGACTGATAGCATAGGTGTACTAATGTAATTTAGATGGTGAAAATTTGCTTTATTGGTTGTGATTGTACTTGGCTTTATAGATTTTCGCGTCAATATCAAGAAGATATTTAAACATGTCATAGGATTGGTCGATTGAGTAAATGGCAGCGCCGTATCGTACTGGTACAGAGAGAGCTTTGGGGTCAGTACTATATCTTCCTCTTGCCTGTTGTAGTTCTCTAGCTCTTGCTCCCAGTCTTTTCGTGATATCATTTCTGATCACTTCACCCTGTGATCTTAGAACATTTTTTGACTTGACGTGGGAATTCTGGAGGATAGAATTATAGTTCAGCATCTCCACGTCAAAAAGTCTCATATTGCCGTCATGCAAAATTTGCTCGAAGGGCTTCAAGTTGACTATTACTGAGTGCTTTCCATCCACTGGCTTTGTGGAGTATGGGGCGGCCACCACGATGCTAACAAGGAGTGTAAACTTCATTTACTTTCCTTGACTGCCAACTCAGCTTATAAACCCATTTGGGTGCCACATTCTTATCGATGGCTTAGTCCCCAGGACTAAATTTACGTCAAGAATGGATATGACGCCAAGTTCCTAGAATAGCGAATGAAAATTCAGCAAAACGAATTCAAGCATTCATAAATAGCCGAAGCTAGCGTTCATTAGCACAAGCATATCTGAGACCAAGATGATATAATTTATTGCAACTATTATTCAAACTGCTTGGAAGCAAATATCCGCCTTGCAAATATATCACTAATTAATAATATTCTACGCCATAGCTCCAATCAGTTCTCCCTCGGAATATAAACAAAGTTCAAAGTCCCTTTGAACAATACAAAAATATCATTCCCTGACAATACTTATTTGAAACAAGTCACATGTTTCCTTTATAATAACTTCATTTCACTCTCATCACACCTTCTAATCCCAAGCCAAGTTCCCAAAAACGCCGTATCCCAGTCAACTGGAGCTATTATGTTAATTACACTGATTCAGAAGCCAAAATTTAGTTTAGTATTTATATGTGATATTTTGAAAATTTTGGAGCCCTACAACCAACTCTAAAGGGACACTTCTTTGCATCAGCGCGGCCTTTCTTAGGTGGCTTACAGGAATAGTTTTATTCCCTACTTTTTGCCGAATCCATCTAAACCACACGATATATAATCATCTTCAAGCACGACATATCCTTCCAATTAATTACAAGCCAAGACAATTTAAATCACCCCAATTGAATTATATAATTGATATTTATAACAGCCAGTCTGTCTGTAATGTCAGCTCGATTGCACTCAAGCCGTAGAGGATCGAATTGCTTTGATTTTCCATATTATTTAAATTTAAAGTATATAGCCAAGCCAAAAGCTTTATTTGGTTCATCCTTACATCCAATCCCTTACATGCATCTTGGAATGTATGTAGATTTAATTCGGGTGAGTGTGCCTAAATTATACAAAGTCAGAATATAAGTCACTTGGACTTTAATAAATATTTCTATAACTACTTGATTTTTAAATTGTAGTTAGACTATTGTAACCATGTCAAAGTGGCTTATCTGTATAGATTACCTGACTCCAGAATATGTGGATTAAAATCGGAAAAGGATAAATATATTGTTTGAGAATAAGATTGAAATTTGGATTGATTTACTAACTTTTATATGATTGGATGTTAACCTCTATGTTGAGGATTGATTTGCCCGAGAAAAAAAGCTCAATAAATTTAGATATATGATTCAAATTATACATATAAATACTAATTTAATTAAGAGACCATTGGCTTGCGAATTTCAATTTAATTTATTTTGAAGTGAAATAATAGATTATTCCACTCAGATGCATCAGTTGATTCAAATGGCTGAGGATTGTTTCAGAGTTTAGCCTGCTTGCCATTGTATATCTTAATTAGGATGTCAGTGGACTGAACTGGCAATAATAATTTTAAGGCTAAATAAAGTAATTTTCATAGGGGTTATGGTATCTAGATAAGTTTTTCAGCTAAAACCAATCAAAATAGTACAGACTATGATAGCTCTGGCTGCTCAAGATGCTGAGATATAGAGCGAAGTGCTGCAAATAAGCTTACGCTGTAAACAAAGACCTATTGCCGCATAGTAATTGGTTATAAACTAGTCATCACAGTTAAAGTTTAAGTGGTTATCTATTAGGCTTTAGAGCAATAAATATGGTAGTACTCTTGCATAGATGCTAGATAGTACTGCCGATCAACTGATCAAATACTCTTCTTAAGACCAATATGCATTCTTGAGATTCTGCAGAGGAGGGGCAGAAAAGAAAAGGAGCCCCATGAGCTGTCAAGTATATACTTCTGGGAAGTATAATAAATGAGAGAAAGGGGAAAATTAAGAAGAGAACAATACTTTATTGGATATGAACATAGGGTATTATATAGTATCATGGAAAGCCACATACTGTCCATGTACGCCATGGGAATCATAGGGCTTATCTGAGTAATGTTCCTCATAAGTCATGGGGCTTACTTAAGTTGTGTTCCGCTTAGGATATGGATTTTTTGATCCCTGTAATAGATGGCTGAATGATAGTGGTGCCACTGACTTAATGATTAGTTAGTGAGTCATTTGGGGAATCATTTGGTGAGTTGCTCAGGGAGTTAATTTCCCAAGAGGAGTAATTGTAGATGTTGTGACATATCCCCCTGGGGTGCTGGAAGGTGGAACCTTGCAAAATTTCCTGAGAGTATCAGGGATTTGGGCTTGATATTGATCCAGTTTTGCATTGGGGACAGGTAGCTGTGAGTTAAGTTGTGCTATTTTTTTTTCTTTGCATAGGCAGAGTCAATCATGATGCATATGTTTTAGTTAAGTACATGTATCAATTCCTTTGAGGAGGTAAGTAGGTTTGGTTTGACTTCCATGGCAATTCATGGTCCTCATAGCCCTGGTTCCAATTTGTGCAAATCATAATTGAAAACCCAAATCTTTTCTCTGACGTGAAACTGTTCCTATTATATGGGGATTGTTTCTCTCTCAATTATTTCTTTTTTAGTGTCCTCTTGGTCTTTCCTGATGTGCTATACGTCAGGGTCATTGTTGTCTGTTATTTTCTTATTTTGAGTATTTGTGGTCCTAACTTAGTACTGATGATGATGGGTTTATATCCATAGACAAGTTTGTACAGGCTTTTACCTGTATTTCAATTGAATCTTGTTTGGCACACCATTACTGCTATCAGAAGAATGTCCACCCAAAGTTGTGATTTGTTGGGAGAAAGTTTACTGAGAGCCTCTAAAAGAGAACTTTTTTGTCATGAACTGCCATGACATTGTTATTTCCAAATGTTGCGTTTTAACTACCTGGGCTGATAGAGCAGATTTTTGCTGTCAAAACAACACCTTGATGGTCTCCTTAGGTGAAATAGTTCAGAATTTAATCAGAGTTGAATATTCAGCTCGGGAGAACTCATTGATACATCCTGAAAAGGAAATGCAATTATGTATTGGGCCTACAAAGACAACAATCAATGCTGCGCAGAGAAATACTAGTGTATCTCAGCTGATACTGATCAGATTTGGACGTTCTTACGCTCAAATTGAAGCCACAAAGCAGGAGCTTTGATTTAAGCTATTTTTGAACAATAAAAAAGCAAAGCGTGAGTTTCAAAGATTCTAAAAGGAATATGATGCCATACAAACTGCTGATGTCTCAGACTTACAGAATGAGCCCTCAGACAAAGACCCAAGAACCTCTGAGAATGATCTGGAAGAATCAGATCAAATGGTATAAAAAGAGCCTGATTCCTCTCCCCTTTATTTGTGGTCATTTTTGGTCCTTGAAATAAATAAATCAAATAATCTAATCTTCAATTTAATGGTTCAGAGTCAGAAACCCTTGAGCCCTGACATGTTTAGTCTTTCAACTCTCACATTTGATTGTGGATGATAGGGGCTGGCAACTGTATGAGTTATACCATTTTTTGCAAGGTAGATTTTTGTTTCAATAGCTTTAAGTTCAGCTCCTCTGTCTGTGATTATGTGTTTGGGTTTTTCAAACTTGGCTATTGTCTCTTTGCCAATAAATTTTCTCACATCATTTCCTTTTTGTTTCTTGTGGTTTGTGCTATAGGCCACCTATTTGCATAGTCAATAGCTGTGATAATGTATTTTTGCCTTTTTTATCTCCAGACATGGATCCCACAATGTCTAATGCCCACACTTTAATGGTTGTGTGACTGATACTGGCATTACTGTCTTGGGGGTGCCTTGGAATGTGTGTACTTCTCACAGACCTCACATTGTTCCAGTACTTCCTTGATATCATCCAGCATGTTGGGCACCAGTAGTGTGTCTTGAGATATTCATGCAAGTTCCTGCTACAGGTGTGTCCCAGATCTCTGTGGTAGAAAGAAATATTTTCAATATTTTGTGTTGATGGGAAGTAGGGTACAGTATCACCACATGGTATTATGTGGTGTAGAGTAGCATCTAAATTTTTGAGCATGTCTTTGTTCTTAAGGAAATTCTCTTGGATGTCCATTGGTGTAACAGGTGGGAACCCCTCTCGGATATTTCTCTTTATTAACATGGGTCAATTGAGGGCTCCACAGTGCATAAGATATGTTTACAGTATAGCCTTGATAAGGCATCTGCAGTAAGTAGTTCTTTGCCTGGTTTGTACTCAATTATCATTGGATATCTTTGTATAAGGCTCATTCATTCAGCTTGTCTTCTTGATAGGTGTTGTTGAGTTTTGAAGAATGTCAATGACTTGTGGTTGGTTAGCACTTTGAATATATGTGCACCTTCCAGGTTACATTGCCACTTCATTAGAAAGTGCACAATAGCTACCAGGTCTTTGTCATGTATTGGATATCTTTTATCACCATCAGACAGTTTTCTTGATTCATATGCTACAGGGAGGCATTCCTTTTCTGCAATTTGAATTCAGAGTACTCCACCTTTTGTGTAGTCAAATGCAGCAGTTTCTAGCTTATTTACTACTTCACAGTTTGTATAATGTAAGATGGGGCAGTGATCATGCACTATTTTAGTTGTCAGAAATGATGGTCTCTTAACAGTATCCATAAAAATTTGGTTGTCTTGCCTATGATTGGGGATAGGGGCACATTCAAGGCACCCCAGTTAGGGATAATCTTCTGACATAGGCTACCATGCCTAGGAATATACAAAGCTCACTCTTATTTAACGGTGCTGGCATGTCAGTTATGGTGTGTATCTTTCCTGGGTCTTTTTTATTCTGTGCTTACTGATAATGTGTACTAGGAATGGGAGTTCAGACAAGAAATCACATTTTGAGGGTTTGGCTATAAGTTGGTTATCTTTGAGAGTGCAGAGGACCAGGCAGATGTCTCTCCAGTGTTGCTCTACAGTTGGGCTGTATAAAATAATGTTGTCCAGGTAGATGATGGTCCTTTTCCAATGTGTTACTTGAAGACTTCATTAATAAAGGTTACAAAGGTGCTTGGGGTGTTTGTCATGCCAAAGTTAAAGATCACACATTCAAAGGAACCATACTTTATTCTGAAAGCTTTTTTTGATATGTCCTCTGGTTTAACGCAAATTTGGTGATAACCTGCTGTCAAGTCAATCTTTTTGAATACTTGGGACCCCCCAGGGTGTCAACTGGGTCATCAATCAGGGGCAGGGGATACCTGGTATTAATTGTGACTTCATTGAGCACCCTGTAGTCTGTGACCAGGCAGAGTCCTCCATCCTTCTTTACTACAAAGAAGACAGCCACCCCAAAAGGCAATTTAGAAGGTCTTATGAGTCTTTTTGCAAGTGCTTTGTGTAGATAAGCTTTCAGGGTGTTGGCTTTTTGTGGTGTTAGGCGGTAAATAGGTTGTGCTTTATGCACACTACCTTTGAGATCAATTTTGTGTTGGATGTCATAGCCGGGTAGTATTCCTGGTAAAGTTTCCTGGAAAATAGAAGGGAATTCAATGAATAGCTGTGCTTGGGTTGGGTCTCTCTCACATCTGGTTTCTGTACTTTTAAAGTGGATAACCTCATACATGCAAGTGTTTCAATTGATTTTGCTAGGATTCATTTCCTCTTCTGCTTCCAAAATCTTCACAAATACATGGTCCTTAATGAGTGTATCAAGACAAGTTGGGTAAACATGGTGGTGCACCTTGCCTTGTTGTATGGTGAGGGTAGCACTATTCCAGTTAATATGAGGTTTGGCAAATTTCTTATCAACAAGGGATTGGTCTGCTCCAGTGTCAAATAGTGCTGTGTTGTTATATCTGCTAAAGCAGAAATGATAAGTGAGGGTTTATTTCCAGTTTAGGCAGCAAACAGTAAATAATTGCCGGAGGGTAATTGGATCATGGTTATTGAGTCCATGTCTTGGTCCCTGTACAAGTCTTGTATAATGGGGGAGGGTGGCTTGCCTAAGCACTCACCTGAGATTTTCCTTCCTTTTTGGTGTCTTCAGTGCTTGGTTGGTTAGCTTGAGTAGTGCAATTCCCGTTTTGCAGATGGGGATTATTGGCTCAGTTGTCCTGCTTGTTAGGTCAGGGGTCTTTCTTTGCTGTGGTACTTTCCTTTTGTTTATTTGTTGTGTTTAGGTTGTCAGAATTTTTGCCGCGCAATTTCCTTCCAAGAATACATCCTGGAGGTTCTTGCAACAGCTCATATTAAACTGGTATCTGATGTGTGTGTGTGACCATACAACAGTCACTGTTGAGTATTTAGCCAAATAAATACTCCAAAATATAAAGATGTTCTGTATTGCTGTTTATTTCATGTAGATAGGGTTGACTGGAATTCTTCAGATAATAATTCCTGGAAACTTGGTATCTATATTTCATAAAAGAATATAATATGGGTGGTTAGTCAGGCCAGGCTAACTAGTAAAATTGAGGCAAGATTGGCCAAAGCAATCTTGGGGACTAGGCGTCTCAAAAACAATTTAATTAACCGGGAAGGTTAATTAATAAATACATGGGAATATAATTAATGGGGATTTAATTATATTGTTTAATTGCCTTGACTGTGTCAAGAAGTTTGGTTAAGGTTACCATAAGTAAGCCCCCAGATTTGGGTTAAAAGCACCTTTTTGGCAAATTTATTAGGTTAGAAGCGCTGCTGCGCCGCCTAATTGATTTGTAAAGCGCCAAGGTGCCGCCTGGAAAAGTTCCTAGGTGCAGTGATGGCGCCTGGTTTGAGTTTTGAAGTAGTTTATTGGGGGTTTAACATAAAAAACCCATTAAATGCAAAGATAAATAAATAAAGGCAATGATGTCTAGGGATTTAGGTTTGATCAGCTGGTTCCCAGTTGGAACATTGATAGCTGAGTTTTGGGATATGTATATTCCACAGGGTTTTGGCGCCAGGAGCTGAGGAAGCTCCATGCCAAATTGATACATTGAGATGAATGACATCAGGGGACTTTTTTTGCATTGTAGGTTAATTATCATAGGCTGAGAATTACAGGGAATCTTTTAGGTAAAGATCTAGGTTTAAATGACTCAAATGTCATAGACCACGTGATATAGATCATAGGTTGATTCAAGAACCAGAGGGGGTTTCAGCCAAATATGCCCCAAATGGTTAATAACAAAAACAGCTAAACTTTAATAAAAATACATATTGTTGATTTCAACGCTTTTGCCTCAATTACTTTTCAATTATTATGTCTTCTTTGTTATTGTTTTAAAGAGCAAAATTTGGAGTAATTTGCATGGAAACCGCTGCTGCCAGGAAAGAAGTTTCTAAAAGTTTGCTGGAGGAGGCTTGGGCAAGTCTGGAGGTCATCAAGACTGTGCCTGGAGAGGCTTTGGTGGAAGTAAAAGCTGCATTTGAAGAAATGTATTCCAACTACATTGCAAAAGAAGGGACTCCTGCTCAAGGAAATTGAATATATGTGTGGGATTCTTAGAACCTGTTAGTTGGATTTGATAGAATTTTACAATAAGTAAATCCAGGGAAAATCATGACATTGAGGCTTTAAGAGGAAGAGAGGAAAAGAGTGTCAAGATCATGGCTCATTGGCAAGATGACAGCAAAGTGTTGCCCCGTAAAATTGCCTCCCTGGAGGCAAAGCTCCTTGAAGCTTTGTCACAGGAAGGTAATGGCAATAAGAGTCAAGGGCAGGATAATGGTAAGTTGGACTGGTTGGACCTGGATCTGTCACAGTTTGGTAAGACCATTATATAAGTCTAGACATGGCCCAGTGTCAGGGACCCAGTGTTGGGCGGCTGGCCCACCGTTTCCAGGGGTAACTTGGGCCGGGGTTTTTGCGGGCAGGGCCCACCACAAGAGAGGAGCTAACTTTAGAAGGTAGGAAGCAGACTTCCCCACCCAAGACCATGGGCCAGCAGCCGGTACAATGGTGTCCACCACCCCTGTGAGGGTGATGTACACTATTCCAAAAAGCTTGCTGGTATGGTTGGTTGGAAGGTCAGGTGAAGAGGCTGGCATTGGTTTGGGTGTTACAGGCGGTTCCATATAGATATTGTAGGCCAGGAGATAATTGAATTTTCCTCTAAATAGTTTTGGGGTGGAGAATATCCACAGGCCTTGGCAGTTGTATCTAATAGCAGATTGGATGCAGGCTAGCAGGTCAAGTTTGAGGATTTTCTCTGGTGTATAATCCTTATATTTGGGCTTCAAGGGATAATCAGTGAAGTGAACAGGCCCAAAGGGTGCACCAGATGGACAGAAAACTGTGGGCAGTGGGGCAGGAGGGCCTGGAGATCTCAAACTGAATTGATAGACGGCAAATACAAAATATGGCAATAGCTGTAAGAGCCAAAGTAACATAACCTTTATTTAAAAATGGCAATAAGGTTTGAGCACAGAATCTATAGGCATATATAGCATTCCGCCTCCAAACTTAGTATTTTCCATCAGGGCTTTATCAAAATATTGGGAAAAGTGCAGGCGGGCAGCCAGAGGGCCTGGGTGTGGGAGCGGCAAAATGGCACCTCAGCTGGGTGTTCTCTCATTGGTCAGAACATCCAATTTGGTCACTCAATTTTCTTGATTCTTTGCTGTGGTCACGGGGTTGGGCCCAAAGCCCAGGTTTATCTTTGGCAGTAGGGTTTGATTGGTTGCTTGAGAGGACTTCAAACTCATGAAATTCACAGAGGCGCCATCTCTGCTTCCATTAGGCAATTTGAGAGGCTCCTCTTTGGGCGCCACCATGGTCAAGCTGGTGCAGGTATTCTGGCTTTGGGACTTAGCGGGAGCCTCAGCTTGCAGGGGCTCAATCCCAAAAAAATGCGGGCAGGCGGGCCCTTGGTCCATGGGCCCAGCGGCCCGCAGGAATGTAGGTTCAGGGTTCAAATCCCACCCTTGGGCCCAGGTTTCCTGGGGTAATGAATTGTCAATCCTGACATCATCCCCTTCTTTCCCCAAAGGCCCTCTCTTCTGGTCCTTTTTGTTCAGATAGAGTTGGACAGCTTCTTGGGCATTAGCTAGGTTGCTCAGCAGTTCCCATGTACTTTCTTCTAGAGGGTATCCTTTCCATTTGACGTAGTACTGGGGTTTCTGGTAGTGGATCCTGTTGCCATGTATGTATTCAACTTTGTATTCTTCAGCGCGGCCTATTTGGAGGGGCGGGGGGTTTGTCTTAAGCTGTTGGTGGGGGAGCAAGTTCCCATCCTTTTTAAACAACAGGGATTGGTGGAATATGTCGTGAATCTTCCAGGAGGGGGGTAGGTCTAGCTTATAAGCAACTTCTCCAATTAGTTTGGTGATCTTGTGAGGGCCACTTCTTCTGTGAGCTAGCTTCCTAAAGGGCACATGTAGGGGCACATTGTGAGAGTCCAGGTATACTTCATCCCCAACTTGCAAGGGTTGGCCTGGTGTTTGTTTTTGGTTGGCAAAGGCTTTGTAGGTTTGCACTGCGCGGTTCAGGTTGGTCAAGCATGTTTTTTGTGTGTCGTGGATCTGCTCAACCCAGGAACGTCCAGTGGTGTTAGTTTCCTTCTTGCCAATCTTGGGATCCCAGGTGGGGTCAAACCTGTAGTTGGCTTTGAACAGAGACATCCCAGTGGAGGCGTGGTCTTTACTATTGTATGCAAACTGGGCCATGGGAAGCATGTTGGCCCAATTGTCCTGGTTGGCGTTGGCATAGCATTGGAGGTATTGTTCTAGGATCTGGTTTACTCTTTTGGTTTGGCCGTCAGTCTGCGGGTGGTAGGAGGTAGATACACACTGCTTGATTCCCAAGTCTTTCATCACTTGCGTCCAGTAGTTTGACGTGAATTGGGGTCCTCTGTCTGTGATGATTTCCTCAGGCGTCCCGTGTTGGGTGAGGATGCGGTCGTGGAAGTGTTGGGCTGTCTCTGCTGCTGTGCAATGAGTGGTGGTTGGTACAAAGTATGCCATCTTGGTGAAGCGGTCTACCATGACCAGGATTACGTTGAAGGAGAGGGACGGGGGCAATTTGACAATGTAGTCCATGGAAACGGATCTCCAGGGTCCAGCAGGTATATCCAAGGGTCTTAGAAGTCCTTCAGGTTTGTTTCTGTGGGGTTTGGTTTGTCCACAGGTCTCACATCCTTTCAGGTACGCGCTTACTTCTTGGTCCATCTTTGGCCAGGCAAAGTTCCTTCTAATGCTCTGGAGGGTCTTGAGTCTCCCTGGGTGACCGGCCATCTCAGAATTGTGATAATCTCTCAAGATGTTGGTCCTGATGCTTCCTTCTGGCACAAAGATTCTGTTGTGCAGCATTAGTGTTGTTCCCTTCAATGAGTAGCCTTTTTGGTAATGGGAGCTATCCAAGGATTTTGAAAGGTTGGCAATCATGGTTTTGGTGAATTTGTTGAGTGATTGGGCCTTCAGTACTTCTGGTTTGCTGGCCCTGATCTTCATCAATCCCAGGTGGATGCCTAGGCTAGCTGGGTCCAAGAGTACTTGAGTGTTGTGGTTGCAAGTTTCTATGTGGGTGGGTGCCAGGTCAGTTCTTCTACTCAGGGCGTTGGGTACTACGTTCACCTTTCCTGGCTTGTAGTCTATGGTCAGGGTGTAGTTGGCTAGTTCTAAAGCCCATCTTGCTTGTTGTTGGTTGAGCTGTTGTGGTTTGAAGAAATAGACCAAGTTCTTGTGGTCTGTCAGGACCTTTACTGGGAATTCAGCGCCACAGAGGTACTGGCGCCAATGTTTCAGGGTCTTCATAATGGCTAGCATCTCTTTGTTGTAAATTGGGTAGTTCCCTTCCGCAGGCAGCATCTTCTTGGAGTAATATGCTACAGGATGTAGCATACCATCCCCTCCTTCCTGAAGAAGGACCCCACCCACTGC
The DNA here is from genome assembly GCA_014839935.2 of Entomophthora muscae. Classification (NCBI taxonomy): domain Eukaryota; kingdom Fungi; phylum Entomophthoromycota; class Entomophthoromycetes; order Entomophthorales; family Entomophthoraceae; genus Entomophthora; species Entomophthora muscae. The sequence goes on along the minus strand of QTSX02004616.1, from coordinate 3,831 downwards.
AAAGTTGGACGTGTTGGTTTCCAGCACAAATGGCTTGGAGGGGTCGGGCATGGCCAGGACAGGGGCAGAGGTGAAGGCAAGTTTCAGGGTTTCAAAGGCAGTGGTGCATTCCAGAGTCCAGGCAAAGGCAACCTTGTTGGAGCACAGGCAGGTCAGGGGCAGAGTGATGTGAGAAATTTTTTGGATGAAATCCCTGCAATAATTTGCCAGGCCCAAAAAACTTCTCACGTCTTTTCTGCATTTGGGGGTTGGCCAGGAGGTCACAGCGTCCACTTTATCCTGGGCCATTGCAAACCCTCCAGTTTTCACTACGTAGCCCAGGAATTCCACTTCTGGTTGGAAGAACTCACACTTCTTGAGCTTTGCGTGTAAGTTGGCTTGGGAGAGTTTGTTCAGGATTAGATCTAGGTGGAGTAGAGTGCTCTTTGTGGGTCTTGCTGTAGATGAGGATGTTGTTGAGGTAGGCCACACAGAACTGGTTAAGGTATTTGCCCAATACTGTGTTTATCATGCGCTGGAAGGTGCTAGGGGCGTTGCATAGTCCAAATGGCATCACCAGGTATTTGTAGAGTCCATACCTGGTCTTGAACGCTGTTTTGTATTTGTTGCCCTCTTTGATTTGAATTTGGTTGAACACATCTCTAAGGTCAATCTTGGAGTACACCTGGGCGCCTGTCAGCACATTGCACAAGTTGTCAGCGTTAGGTATGGGGTAGCAATTCTTTACAGTTATCTTGTTCAATTTCTGATAATTAACGCACGGGCGCATGCCACCGTCTTTCTTGCCCACAAACAGCATTGGTGACAAACAAGGGCTCTTGGACACACAGATGAAGCCTTTCTTGGTCATGTCTTTGATATATGCCTTGAGAGCCAGCTGCTCCTTGTGGTTGCAGCTATAGATAGGTCCATGTTTGGGTTTGGTGCCAGGTAGGAGGTCAATAGCATGATCATACTTGGTGTGTTTGGGGAGACAGGTGGCTGCCTCTTTGCTGAATATGTGGGTCCATTTTCCTAGGGAAGCAGGGAGGACGCCCACGCTTGGTTCAATCTGTATGGTCATGAGCCTTTGGGTGGGTTCCTTGGGATTTGTGCAAAAGGGAACAGTGTTGCAGGTACCCTTATCACCTAAGGTGACGTTCTGTTCTTGGTAGTTGAGGATGAGGCCATGCCTGTCTGACCAGGAGTCCCCAAGAATGAGGGGGTGTGGTAGGCCTTTCAACAAGATGAGAGATGATGGGTATGTGTTGTTTCCTATTACCAAGGGTAGTTCTTGTTCACATTTGTATCCTGTATCCTTGGTGCTGTTTCCCAAGATGATCTGTAAACAATTCTCAGAGGCGGACAGGCCTAGTTCCTGGGCTAAGTCAGCGTCAATGAAACTCTCATCTGCTCCAGTGTCAATGAACGCCTTTAGTTTTTGGATTGTTCCTCCAACGTTAACGGATACTAGGATGAACTTGTAAGACTGGGAAGAAGCGTTTATTTGGGCCAAAGAGACAGGAGCAGGGGTTTTCTTAGGGCAGGCTCTGGTCAAGTGCCCTGCTTCATGGCAGTGGAAACAGAGTCCTTCTCTGTAGTGTCTTTGAAGTTCCTCAGGGGTCATCCCCCCTCTATTGGGTGTGGCGGCTTGGGTTTGGCGGGTCTGGGAGGGCCCAGCATTCTCTTGATTCATGCTGAGGCCCTTGCATAAGGGGACCAGGTCTTCCAAGCCAAGGGTGGGCGGGTGGTGCTTCAATAAGTCCTTCATGGCTGGGTTCACTCCCTTTTGGAAGATGATGGCTGACAATTTGTCCTCAAGTTGAGTGTGGGTCTTCAGTTTAAGGAATTTGTCAATGTATGCCTGAATGGGTCAGGAGCCTTGGCAGATTTCTAGCAAGGAGTTCAGGGCGTAGTATCTGGTGTTGCAATCCTCCCCAGTTGCCATTAACTCAGCCTCAAACTTGGCATAGTCCAAACAGAATTCTACATCTTCTGCTGTGGCTTTGCCGAACCAGTCTAGAGCGTCTCCAGAGAGCATGGAAGCAACCCCCAGTACCTTCTCAGTGTTGCTGGCGTAGGAGGGGGTGTTGGTCTGGAAATGCAAGCAGAGGACTGGCATGGCGCGTCTGGCTTCCTCAAGTGTGAGCTTCCCCATCTGGGGCATCTCAACCTTGGTGAGGGATTGGTTCACAATTACATTTTGCACTTGGGAGGAGGGCTTGTTGGTATTGGTGGCAGCGGTGTTGGTTCTTTTTGGGTTGTTTGGGTTTGCATTCTTCCACGTGGAAGAGATCAGGTTCATGGTCATCTTATAGGTGTAATAAGTGATTATCAATAACAAAAGCATACAAGATGCCCCAAGAAATAACAACATCTTGGGGCTCAGGGTACCAGGTTTTAAAAAAGATTGCCATAATGTCAGGGACCCAGTCTTGGGCGGCTGGCCCGCCGTTTCTGGGGGTAACTTGGGCCGGGGTTTTTGCGGGCAGGGCCCACCACAAGAGAGGAGCTAACTTTAGAAGGTAGGAAGCAGACTTCCCCACCCAAGACCACGGGCCGGCGGCCGGTACAATGGTGTCCACCACCCCTGTGAGGGTGATGTACACTATTCCAAAAAGCTTGCTGGTATGGTTGGTTGGAAGGTCAGGTGAAGAGGCTGGCATTGGTTTGGGTGTTACAGGTGGTTCCATATAGATATTGTAGGCCAGGAGATAATTGAATTTTCCTCTAAATAGTTTTGGGGTGGAGAATATCCACAGGCCTTGGCGGTTGTATCTAATAGCGGATTGGATGCGGGCTAGCGGGTCAAGTTTGAGGATTTTCTCTGGTGTATAATCCTTATATTTGGGCTTCAAGGGATAATCAGTGAAGTGAACGGGCCCAAAGGGTGCACCAGATGGACAGAAAACTGCGGGCAGTGGGGCAGGAGGGCCAGGAGATCTTGAACTGAATTGATAGACGGCAAATACAAAATATGGCAATAGCTGTAAGAGCCAAAGTAACATAACCTTTATTTAAAAATGGCAATAAGGTTTGAGCGCAGAATCTATAGGCATATATAGCATTCTGCCTCCAAACTTAGTATTTTCCATCAGGGCTTTATCAAAATATTGGGAAAAGTGCAGGCGGGCAGCCAGAGGGCCCAGGTGTGGGAGCGGCAAAATGGCACCTCAGCTGGGTGTTCTCTCATTGGTCAGAACAGTCCAATTTGGTCACTCAATTTTCTTGATTCTTTGCTGTGGTCACGGGGTTGGGCCCAAAGCCCGGGTTTATCTTTGGCAGTAGGGTTTGATTGGTTACTTGAGAGGACTTCAAACTCATGAAATTCACAGAGGCGCCATCTCTGCTTCCATTAGGCAATTTGAGAGGCTCCTCTTTGGGCGCCACCATGGTTGAGCTGGTGCAGGTATTCTGGCTTTGGGACTTAGCGGGAGCCTCAGCTTGCAGGGGCTCAATCCCAAAAAAACGCGGGCAGGCGGGCCCTTGGTCCATGGGCCCAGCGGCCCGCAGGAATGTAGGTTCAGGGTTTGAATCCCACCCTTGGGCCCGGGTTTCCTGGGGTAATGAATTGTCAATCCTGACACCCAGCCTCATCAAAGTTGATGGTGTCACAAGCTTGATCACATCCTTCTTTGTATGCTACAGTGTACTCCTCAATGGTTCTGATCATTTTAAAGGTTCTGAGTTCTGTCATGATCACCACGTCAGAGTCCTTCATGGCAAACCTTTTGAGGAACACATTTTTGAACGCCTCCCAGTTTTCTTTTTTGATTGAGGTGTTGATTGAGCCATTCACTTACAAACCAGGAGGCATCCTGGTAAGGCATAAGGAAATTTCACTTTCCCAGA